>VUQS01015152.1:2378-17258 GCA_015108495.1 Heterochromis multidens
TTTCCTCTCGGTCTGTCAAGGATAAGGTGCCCTTATTCCCCAGCCTGAAAAAATGAATTAACTTCTGTCTTCATTATCTTATCTCCGATTTGAATCAGCTCCCTAATCCATTCTACCCACGCTTCATACTCTCAGCCTGTTGACACTCGCTGCTGCTGACATTTAATTTAGGCACCACGCAAACTGCACTTGGAGGGCACAGTCGCTACTTGCTTAACTGCTTGAATTATTAACACCTTATTGACAATATAGGCCTGTTTTCCCATCCAAACTCCTTCCATATGGCTAGATGTACAGTTACGACTTATACGGCACAAAACACCTGCCGATAAGTGTCTAAGTCTCTGCGTAAATACATTGATGTATTTAATGAGTATTTTGTGCATTTGTCTTTGACTGTCTCTGTGATGTGTGTCTATGCCAACATTAATCAAATTAAAAAACAAGATGACCCCCTGAGGCAGCACACCTGAAGCCCACACCACACAAGGGATTACTTAAAGTGTCACTGTGTTGTTGGTAAGTTCTTTGCCTCATCTTGTGAGCCTGGCAGATAACGTGGTATATTAGGGGGTGTCCTTATCTGTCAAGTACTTACTAGATAACTACAATAAGTGAACTCTGCATTATGTAGTCAGCTTAAGAGGAAAAGGTGAAGATTAGTTGAGAAAGGAACTGCAGATAGTGAGATAATGTGTAGTAAAGAAAAGAGAGAAGACAGATGTATGCAATACCAAATGTCAGGTACTTGTGCCCAGTATCAAATTTTCTTCTAAATGTTTAAGTGATAGATTTCAGGTTTGCTGCTGAAATGCAACAAAACCTTTCTAACTTTCTTTAAAGTTTGTGCAACTGCAAAATTCTACGATTGAGTGGAAAGTTTGCCAAGTGCAGCTTAGCTCGATGGGTCAGGAAAGGATACAGGACCATGCATGATGCTGTTTTGGCATCCACAGGATTGTGCAGCATGAATTTGTCCATGAGGGTGAAGTGTCAGAGAAATGACTTCAACCGTCATGTGTGCCATTGTGCATTAAAAACGCACAGCAACACAGCCACTGTACTCACCACATTTGGGTCTGTGCAATTTTTTGCTCTTTCCCAAAATGGTATTTAAGTTAAGGACTGCTGTTTTTACACACTGGAGATGCAGCACGCATCACAAAGCACAAGTGCACATGTAAGAAGGCGATGGAGCAATCTAAAAACAGCAGCCACATTAAAAGCAGTGCTTCACTGCCCCAAGAGGCCATCTATAAACAAACTTTAATGAATTTTAATTACACCTTGTAATGTGAATTTCTGTACTCTATAAACTCCAAGCCTCAAATACAGGATGCCAAGTTTCTGTTGTCTTTTTAGACACCTTTCTCTGTGGGATGCACTGTAAAACTTTACAAAACCTTTGATTTTTAAATTTATTTCACACATGTAGATGGGTGTCCCACACCTTGGACAAACAATGAGGAAAGAAACATTCTTAACTGTTAAATTATTGCGACAAAATAATGAGTTTAATGAAGGTTCCAACTGTCTGCATTTTTCCGTATACCATCAAAAGCATACCTGATAATGGGACAGCATGTTCAGTCTCTTCCAGTCACCTTCAATCTTTGTGGTGATGTCCTCATCCTGCAGTATCATACGCTGTCCTCGACCTTGACGCCACTCTGCAATTGAAATGAAATGACATTTAAAAAAAAAAAAAATCACATATTTTAAATAGTATGAACCACATTCAGATGTACAGATGCATTTATTATACAAATACTCGGTATCGAGGAGAAGATAGAAGACCTCACCTTGCAGCATGTATGGTCATCCTGTTCTGAGTTTATTCTTTCACTCTCTGGAGTTTTTTATCTTTATATCCCTTCCTATTTCTACTCTCCTCTCCACATAAGAGCACTATATCCCAAATAACACACCAGCCAGACTGACTGTCGTTGAGAAGTCCACAGAGGCAAAACAGAAGATGCCAAACAGAAAAGTCTGAGTGTGATGCTTTCAGGCCTCCCCAAAAATAGTGATACCTCATCAAACTCAGGGGTCCACTCAAACAAAACACACAAAACCCATCCCACACACAGTCCATTCTATTGATTATACTTACTATTTACTCTTGTTTGTTCTGTATATTATTCCGTAGCTCTAGTTTGAACTCTTGGCTTCTTTTCTGGCTTATGCAATTCTGTTAAATCTGGTTTCTACACTTTCTGTTTCTCTATGTAGCAATCTGACTCTCCCTATGGGTTAAAGAGTTAGTTTCTAACTCTGGCTTAAGTTTGCAATTCTTAGATGAATACATGAAAAACAAGCAGACACCAGAAGAAAGCACAACCTTTTTCTAATAAGATGGCCAAATGTTATTTTATCATCGTCTTGATCTGTTTTTCTTTGCTTTCCCCAGAACAATAAATTATCATTGTCTAACAAGACTGGATAGAGTCAAAAGAAGCAAAAAACACATCAAAAGTCTTTGGGTAGGGGTAAACAAGAGGCAAACAGAGGTCAAACTAAAACAGAAATGGCTTCTGTGCTAGACAGTTACAAAAGGCGAGTTAAATTAATCACCCACTCTACTCTTTTTTTTTTTTTTTTTTAATTTAATGAAGCTCACCCTCTTTGCTCTTTTCTCCATTTGTTTTGCTGGTCTACTCGATGGCTGTGAATATAGCTGCATGGCCAGGGTTTGTGCACTTCCTTTTCTATCTACAGCACTGGCCTTCATGTTTTGCCCTCTGAAGGTACTACTGGTCCCTGGGCTACCTTGGTCAAACTTCCATCTTTAGTTCTAAGCCCCCTGCTGCCAAGCTGCTCTTATTGTTGTTCACAATTTACATCAAGGCAGACCAGACTTCACAACATTATTCAGCAAGACAACAAAATTGCAAAAATTGTGCAATAGCAATACCCAGAGTCTGCTGACCGTCTAATTTTCATGCTTTTCAACAAGCATCTTCCAGTGTGTGTCTTTCAACAACTAGGAAGGCTTTTACATGACCTTACATCCAAATTACATCTATATTACACATACAGCAGTCCTTCTACATCTGTGCAACCTCACTACAAAGCAAAACAAAAGCTTTGATAGAAACATCTCACAATACCCCAGCAACATTATCATAAGTGAAAAAGGAAAGCCATCTTGAAAACAAACAGGCAGATGATTTCTCTATTCTTTTTGCAGACATCATGGGCTTTATGAATATGTTATTGTGCCTGCACTACTTGCTGAGCTTCCCACTTTTGTCGGTCACTGTCATCTCCTATTCTGATCACAAACAGAGAAACAAAGCGGCAATCACTGTGGTGCATGGTGAGGCCTGTCTTTGGAGGATTGACCAGAATTGTGTTAGCAACTGAAAAATCTGCGGGAAATACAGATTCTCTTGTTGTTTGTCTATACAGTTCATCTTCCTATAAGATGCAAATAAGCGCCCGTCTCCAGGCAGGGCTCAATAAACGAACGAGGAACAAAAAGAACAGCAGGAAGGAACAAATAAAAGCATAAACTTGGTGAAAAACCAGAACAAACTGAGATCACTCGTATTCCCAAATCCAGTGGTCTCTAATCAATAAAATGAGAAGACTGTGTGAGTGTGGACTTAGTTTTCGGGGGGGTGAATAGCAGCTGAAGGTGACTGTTGTACTCCACAAAGAGGTATGACACAGGTTTGCTCTGGCAGCATTTGCACAATGACACAAAGACACACAGGACCTACTTCTTTGTTCCAAGGCCCTATCTTCATTTGTACTCTACAGAGGACTGCAGCACGGAGCAGTGGAATTAAAAACAATAGCCCAGGATAACAACACTCCTGGCCAGTCTATCTCTAGACGGGCATGCCAAAATCCTATTATCCCTATCAACAACTCCAATCAGTCTGTGTGTCAGAAATTATGAAAGCCACTGGTGTACCTGTACATGTAGAACGCCCTCTATAACAGTTAGGAAATAAAGTGAAATAGGAGACTTGTTTCCACTGAAGAATTATCATCAATGTTAATAGCGCAATACCAAGAAATCCTAATTACGACTTGCAAATAAAATAAAAAAAAACCTACAGGCATGAACAGATACGTCAAACATATGTTCTCAGTCTACTAATGGACTCATGATTAAGAGAGAACTTTTTTCTAATCTGTGCAGCAAGTGGGGTGCAAAATGTTTAGACAGCACTGAAAAAAATATCCAAATTGCTCTATACACATGTTCTCTTCTGCTTGCATTTACTCATTCTTTCCCTTATGCTCACAATCACACACACACCGAGCGAGTGACCAGCTAACTCCAATTGCCAATTCCCTCTTGTAATAAAACAATAATAGAACAACACGTCCTGCCCAAATGGGGCCATAAAACAATTTCATCCAGGAGTGTTGTCAAAAGGCTAAACTAATCTTTTCACTTAGCTGTCTCAGACAGATTCCCTATGGTATATTCCTAGCCCATCTTAGATTTGAGGTTGGTTATAAATATGCTATTACGAACACACAATAGGGGTTTGGAAAATCCATCTGGCAAAATTAAGCCATAAAAAGCAACAGTCCACAGTGAAGAGACAGCCTGTAGGTATTTGGCAGGACAACAATCATGGATAACAATATTATGTTCACATGTGGTCGTGTGTGCATGTGTATTGTACACCCATAAAGGTGTACCAGAACCCCTGAGCACTAGGATATCTTGCTGAGAAGGTACATAATTACACCTCTTTCCCTTAACAGTGGCCCATTAAAGTAATTATTTGCATTAGGAAGAAAGGAAGGAAAGAAGGAAAGAAACAGACAGAAGGAATGAAAGGAGGAAAGAAAGAAAAAGGAAAGGAAGGGATCACTGAGCGTCTCAATTGATTAGCTGATCAGTCATCTGACTCAGATGCTAGTTGACATGTGATTCGATCGATGGGAAGTTTTGGGAGGAGAAAGACCAATCTCAGACATCTGAGCAATCACAGCCAGGAAGTCAAGTCTCTTGAGGTTAAAAAGAAAGCAACTTCTCTATATCTAAAAAGACTTGTACTTTGGTGGAGTGGGGAAGATTTAAAAAAAAAAAAAAAAATCGATGTCTGTCTCAGTTCAGCCAGCCTTCTCCAGGCACAGGGATAAATGATCTTTATATTTCTTTTTTTTGTTTTCTTTGTGTGTTTTATCCTTGTTTTAAGTGATTTTCTTGTTTGTATTTTCTTCTGGACCATTGAGTCTGTAACACAGACTGTCTGATATGAAACACAGCATGTTAAGAAGTGTTTTGACAAGCTGAACAGTAACTTTAGGAATGTAAAAGAGCTAGATCTCTGAATTATTCTGAATTGTAAAATTATTTTAGAATTCCATTTCATTATTCTATTTTTTCACATTATCCACATAAACAAGGCAAAGATTCATACCCAGGTCCATATCAGAGGCTTTTAGGCGGTGTGAATGTGGGACGTTCTTGTAGATGGCATCCAGTATCTTCTCCTTCACCTGGCTTATGGTGTCACAGTTTAGCACCTTAACCTGGATCTCTGGGCTCTTCTCATTTTCTGGATGTATGCAGTTCACCACCTGTAGCAGAAATATGCACAAGAGTGCCACTGTGAGGGGCCTAGGAAGAATCTGCAGGTAAAACTGTATCATAAGCTTTTATTTTAAGAATGCAAAAAAGGTTCTTTCAGAATATATACTAAACAAAAACAAAAAAAAGTTGATTTAGAGCAAGATAAAAAAAGATACACAAGATGTAACGCTGTTGTCAGTTTTGCAGAAAATAGGTTTGTGTGTTTTATGTTAATAATGTTGATTGGTACTCAGTGGAAACGCAATAATTCTGCTTGCCAAAGGGTCCATGAGAGAACTGTAGGAAAAGAAAATATTCACTATGGAAACTGCTCTTTTCTCAGAGCTCGAGAAGAGACTAATTTGCTACCTGAACTGATGAGCACTAAAGCAGCTAATTATAATAATATTATCATATTCATCAGCTCTTACAGTACTGCCTTTGGGTGTTGGTGGCAATACCTGAATTACAAGATGAGCACAAATACGTGTTAAAGGAGTGAGAGAATAAATGCCTCATCTTTTATATAAGCATCATTCCAAATATGTATGTCTATGTTTTACATAAAATTCAAGATTCCTTTTAAAAAAAAGTTCTCCCTATAGATAGTTTCTAGACATTTTTATACTGCAGGAACTGGGGTGGGTATTAAAGTGTTGTAAAAGACAATATGAAGCAAATCTCCAGGGCTTTAATTTTTTTTTTCTTCTCTCACAGTTTACCATGAAATGAAGTCTAGAGTATGTAAATCTGTACTCCCAGAATGCAGAGTACAAACTGGTCTGACACTAGAAAAGAAAGGCATAAAAAAAAACTCAATAATGTCTAAGTTTCCCCTGCTGAAACAACAACAGTCACAGTGGAGAAAGGATAACAGACAGATCTGGGCAGTAAATCACAGCTTCCATAAGGAGTGAGTTTCATTGTCTGTGTGCTTGTGCAGACACATACGCAAACATAGTCTATTTCCTTCCTCCTCATCCCAAAGCCCCGCTCTTTTGCTTGACAGCTCGGGTCTCAACAGGAAGTGAGGTCGCCACTCCCGTGCCCCCTTCATGTCAAGCGTAACAACGACAACTTTGTGTCCCATTGCACATCTCATGACCAACCACCCATAACCACCCTTTTACTCTCCTCTTGTCCCCGAAAGCATATTAAGTGTCCCCTTTGAGCCCTTGGACCCGTGGGCAGGTGAACCCCTTACCAGCGTCTTGTAGTCAATCTGTTGTCTGATGAGCTTGTCTTCACTGAGCGAGTAGCGTGCCTCTCCTGTGATGGAGTCAATGGGGCCTTTTTCCATCTGCTGCTTGATGGCACAGAAGAGGGAGAAAAGAGGCTCGCCTGCACACTCCTGTAAAGAGATTTGACGAAAGAAGGGAGTTTGAAAGGAATAAAGAAATTTTAAAGCTTTTTTCTGCACTCAGCTCACTGACAGCAAAGTGTAATTTTGTCTGAGAAAATATCTGTTTAAAATGTTGTAGGTTCTTTTCATAACTGCTTTACTTTCAGTGATGCTGAGTAAGACTTATAAATGTCATGTCCCCAATAATATTGTTCCTCGTTCACCTAAATTAAAGAAAATTGTACCACCTATCAATTGCTGAAGTTTGGGAAAAGTTTGATGGATAAACAGTAAAAAAATACCATAAAAGAAAGGGTCTTAAACCTACCTTCCTGTCTTCCCTCCCCAAAACACTCCTGTTTATCAAAAAGAAGAGACTGGCCATTTATCATTGTTTATATTTATCTCCTCTAGCTGCAGTAAAGTGATGACTACGGAGATGGAGGAGAGAAACAGGATGATTGTGACATTTTCTAGACTCAAAGGTGGAGAGGAGTTGTGGTTTTGCTTTTAGTGAATAGTGGTGTCCTATGAAGTAAAAAGTACACCTCCTCAGTGGTGCATCAACATGTCAGTATGCTTTCTAGCTCAAAAAGGACAACAAACCCTCCAAGTGTTGCTGAATCTTGGGTGGTTGTGCCAGAGAGGCTGTCTTTTGAATATTATGAAAACATTTTCCAAATGGAAGCCTAGACGACACACAAAACATGCAGCATGTATGCTGTACTTAATGCACACTCAGGCTATTTGTGCAATTCCTGTACCCAACTGTATTAAAGATAAACATCTTGGTTTAACACACTCAAAAACACATGCAGAACTAATGGATATCTGTCATGATTACATGCTTGTGTTATGTTCATGTATCCATAAGTTTGGAAACCAAAACAACCAGTAAAGATAGTTCATCTGTCATAATTAGAAACCCCGTTTCTTAGAAATATGCTGAAAAACCAGTCCGGGCTGTCCTATTGTAATTCCTTACTATGAGAACTGTTAAGAGGTCCCTGAAAAGCCATCAGTGGATCCAAAACACTGTGATGAGAGTACTAACAGGGACTAGCAAGAGAAATCATATTTCTCCTATATTAGCTTCTTCTCACTGGCTCCATGAAAAAAATCTCAAATTAAATGTATCAACATATCATCATTACCATCATATTTTATAGTAGCATATTATCCCAATAGACCACTTTGCTCCAGAGTGCAGGCTTACTTGTGGTACCGAAAGTTTGGAAAAGAAGAATGGAAGGCAAAGCCTTCAGCTATCAGGCTCCTTTTCTGTGGAACCAGCTTCCATTTTGGGTTCAGGAGGCAGAAAACCTTTTTGAATTTTAAGATTAGACTATATCTCTCCTTCTTTGAAGCTTATATTTAGTTAGGTGACCCTGAACCATCCCTTTGTTATGCTGCAATAGGCTCAGGCTGGTGGGGGACCTCATGGGGGATGCACTGTATTAATACGCCACTAGTACATGTCATTAACTTTTTGTCTTCTCGCTCCAGTAGTTTATGCTTTGTCCTGAATGTTTTATCATCCCATTACGATTTTCTTTTCTCTTTCTCCTCAACTCAACTGGTTGTGGCATATTGCTGAAGTGCCTTGCCTATTTGGCACTTCATAAAAAAAATAAAACTCAGTTAAATTCAACTGAATTGAATGATGCAGTGATGCAATGGTTAGCACAGTAAGGAGGTTGTGGGTTTGAACCTGCTGATCATTTGGCCTTTCTGTGAGGAATGCATGTATTCCCTGTGCCTGTGTGGGTTTTGTCTGGGCACTCCAGCTTCCTTCCACAGTCCAAAGTTGTGCATATTAGGTTTACTGGTGATTCTAAATTGGCTGCAGGTGTGGATATGAGCGTGAATGGTTGTTTGTCTCTTTATGTTAGCACTGTGTAGGACTTGTGACCTGTGAAGTGTGTCTCTAACCCCATGTCAGCTGCAAACCTGAACTGAATGAATGATTAAGACAATGGATGGATGGATGAATGGATGAAGTATAGGGAGCCTGCAGAGAGTTGATGATCATTATATCATGATGGGCTATGAGGCATAAAACTGAAGACTTACCTTCAGAAACTTGTAGAGGAGGAATGTAAACCAGTTGGTCAGCATTTTCTCCGCAACAGACTCGGTCCTGCAAACAGACAGAGACAAAGCACATAATGAACATATGATCCCTGTGCTCTTATTACATCATAAATATTCAACACCACTGTCAAATATTCAGTTAAAAATGATGGCTGCTGCTAATGAATATGCCTGGGCTACACAAACATAATTTCAAAGCCATGTATTGAGAGAGCCTTTGCACATGCTATATGACGGCCTTTCAGACAATCTTTCGGCTCGCTTTTATGCTCAGGCACGCCAAGGGCAGCTTGTCTACAGCGGCAGGGATTTTAATATGAGGCAAAGCAATTAAAAGCCTTTATTTGATCCCAGTGGATTGATGTCGTTAGGGGCTGGAGCAGCTCTGTAATAACACTGGCCTCATTATCAAGCGCTCCCTTGCCTATTCACTGGACTAACACTCGATCCGTGCACAATAGAAAGTGAATGAATACATCTCCCTCCCTTTCTCTGCCTGGCATCCATGCTCCACTGGTGTGGCAAAATGGTGTGCATCTCTTTTTGTGTGCATGTGCTGACCTGGGCCAGCAGAGTGAGTGATCCCATGTGAATGGCTAATATGCATACATAATAACAACAGTGGTGGCAAAGAGAAAAGGAGGACAGGCAACGATCGAATATCTTTTGACAGCAACCTTCTTGGCCAGCAACAGGGGTGTGTGGGTAATCTGTCAGAACACCTCAGACACACACCCCTGCCTCCATTCTCAATGAGCAACTACCATAGGCATCAATATTTCAGGATTAGTGTCCATTGTGCCCGCTTGTGTGCGTCTAGATTTTGTCCCCAGTGTTTCGACTGCCACCTGCAGCCCTCCCACCCCTCACCATTCAGACAGCCTCTTAAAGGGACTTCACACTGAGCTGTGAGGAGGGGCATGATGTCTGCTGTGCCAGCGGGCTGGTCTGGTACCCCCCGTCAACACTGGCACAACACCTGGGGGGGATTAACTTCCTGCCTCTCACTGTGCCCGCACTTTTATTTTGCCGCCCTTCCTCCGTCCATGGATCCAAGGGTCAACAAGGTCACTTTTCATCTTTTCTTTCATGTGTCCTTGCTCTCTTTCTCCCTCCCTCTGGCTGCCATATTCTGGATCCTGTAATCATACACGCTTCCAAATCCTCTCCATTTCCACAAATGTAGCCTATCTATCAAAGGGATGAAAGGAGCATGGAGAAAGGAGGAGGTGCACTGGCAAGGAAGAAGTGAGGCAGCACTGAACAAGGCGAATGAAGAAAAGAACTAAAATAAATGGCTTGGCTGAGTTTTTTTTTATTCCTGAACTTCCTTTTTCTTACTCATCTCCAATGAAAGCTGTATTTGTGTGTGTGCCTGTGTGTCTGGACAAGTGCAAGGCTGTTTTAAGGCTAGTGTGCAAAAAGCACAAATTAATCCCACTGCGTATGTATTCAGAAATTATCATGTGTGCTGACTAGTGTTTATTGTATGTGTCTGTGCATGCGTCTGGCAATTGGTGGTAACCCTGCAGTGCTAAGAAGTCTTGGCACAGCCACACGGTTTCGCTTATGCTCATTCTCACTCATAGCGCACTCTGTGGGGAACAAGGATAAAAATGGCACTGTGACGGAGATGTTTGAACATCTAACATTAATGTTCGGTTTTATAACTTTCAAACAATATTCTCCAAACCTCTCCTCGGCTCAGATTCAAAACACAACACAACCTATGTTTGGGTTAATGCAATGAAATGTGCCGTGGCGTGTTGGCATGGTCAGGCTTATCTGCTTGGCAGACAGACAGTGGGACAGTGAGCATTGAGAATGAGCTAGAGCAGTGGGGACCTGGCAATATTTAGTTCCAATTGATTACCAAGGTAGGATAGATGGGAATCCATGCCTTATCGTGTATTTAACCTTTTGGTTGGCTACACCTGCAAGTAACGTATTTTTTTTTTCTGTGAATCATTAATGAATATCCAGCCAATAAAGTTATGAAAAGCCTTATGTGTCAACTTTAATCAAATCAAATAGCTTTTTTCATTTACTGATAAATTGTTTGTTCACACTTTAGAATAAAATGTTGCTCCTCCAGAATAATAGAGTTACAACAGCGTTAACAAGTCCTTACTCTTTCTAACAAACAATTTCTCACATTTTAGAAGCTGGAACCAGAAAGTATTTCGCAGTTTTAAATGAAATCAATTTAATAATGAGTTGTTAAAATTCCAAAATATATTGTGACAATCAAGTATAATTTTATGACACATATCTGTTTGTCTATCAAATTCAACTTGAGGTGTCTCTCTTGCATTAAGGGGAAGTAGTAACTGCATTTTGTTTGATTTTCGTCACATGCTAAAGCAGCACAGCTTGAAATGAGAAACCATTTCCATTTGTCACTATGGCTCTGGGTGGGTGAGGAAGATTGGTCATCATAAGTGTCAAACTGTCGCGTAGTGATGGCTAGCTGCTGACACGGACTTGTTGATGCATGTGCACCGACATTTATTGCATCTATTGCTCATACACAAACAGAGAGCTTATCCTTATACAAGGGGGCCTTTCGACCTGTGTGATGACAGGGTGTCTGTGCTGAAGCCAAAGCAATATTGTGATTAACACATGAACATATTGGGTTTTCATCTTTCGACCAAAAATCAAAACTGCTATTTTGACGCAGCAACTGCCGCCAAACAAAACTTAAGGCTGCAGAAAGGCTGTTTAACTCTGCATGATGAGGGATGCCGGTGTGGGGAGGCAAGTGAGAGATGGAGGAATGAAGCAAAAAGAGAAGTTAAAGGAGGAGAATGCAGCAAGGAATGCGACAGATGGTTGTGGAAGGCTCTCGTTAGTTAGCTTGCCTGGTGGTTGTGCTTCAGCACAGGTTGAGATGGGACAGATGGAAGGATGTGTGTTCGTGTGTGGAGAGAGAGAGAGAGGAAAAACACACACACACACACACACACACACACAGATTTCTTGGAAGAGGAGGCAGTGGGTAGCCGTGCTCAGATGCTGTGCCAGAGACACCCTGCTCACGCACTTTAAGCATTGATTTAGCAATCAAGAAAACGACGGGGGGAAGGGGAGGAAGAGCTGGGAATATAGATTGAGGGAGTGAGTATAGGAGAGCAAGAGAGTGATAAAGATAGTGACGGTGTTACACAAGGGACACAAGCTTCAAGCTTCAGAACTGAAGACAAACAGGAGAGAGAGAGAGCAGTGAAGCGTGAGAAGACAGAGTAAGGTAGTGAGGGAGAATCACACTCAAAATGAACAAACATGGAAAGAGAAAGAAAAGAGACAGAACAAATTAAAGAGAGATTTTGGAAGGGGGGGGGTGCTACTTCCTAGCTCCATCTTCACAGCCCCCTGCCTATATATCTGGGCTATTTTCAGTTGCTATCCAGGGACGCAGCACTCAGCCCACACTACAGGGTGGCAGAGCTTGCTCAAACTGCCTTATCACATCTGAAATGCATGCTGGGTTGTTGGAGGGCTAATAAGCGCAACAGTGGAGGAAGAATGAGATGAGGACAGTCTGATCAGTGCCCATCACAATCATGTCTATAGCAAATAGGGATTCAAACTGGGGTTGAATGTGTTGTAAACATGTACTCTTTCCCCACTGCTGGCTGAATGTAATGGCATTGTCTCCAGGTTTTCCTTCTGCCTTAACACCAAGGGGGAAGAGAAGGAATGTCAAAATAAAGTGTGACAGAAGAGTATGTCTTAGTCAGCCTACACAGTTGTTGGTCATGCACAAGTCTTTGTACAACTTCTAGGGACTATTTCCTTGAGAATTTAATCCTAAGTTCACTTTTGAATCAAATTCTCTCATGAGATAAATCATTATCTGCATGGAAAACACACACAAGGCTCTGGTGACGCATAAACGAAGTGATCAAAGAGCTGCTCTAATGACTCGCCTGCGTACCTTAAAGTCATCAGCTTTCCTCACTAGGTGACACAGCTTTAAGTATCTGCATTGTCCTTGACCACCTCTCCCTGTCTCTGCTGTACGCGCCATCTCCTATGCTGTATCTACTGCCAGGATCAGCAGTTACTCCATTGTTTAGTGGCTGCACCATATTCGGTGAGCTCTGGCTGCAGTTAATCATGCTTCCAGCCCAGACGGCAATAATTTCTCTCTGCATCGCCAAGCAGAGCCTAAGCAGGCTTTCATGAGGTGAATATGCCCACTGTCTTCTGGATGGTACGGTGAACAGCATTAATTTCAGTCCTGTCTGCATATCCTTGCTGTGTTATGCATTTGTCTCCGTTGGCAGAGAGTGAGTGAGGGTGTTTTTAGGCAGAAGGAGAATTAGAATTAGAATTGAAATGAGATGAGATGGACAACTTAATTTATGATATGCCTGTCAAATTATCTGGGGATGCCAAGACTTGACTGACAACCCCCAAGTAAAAACAACATTTCATAACATGTGTGTATACTGTAAGTATCAGTGAGCGTGCACACGCTACACACGTACAGCTGTGAGGAAGCTGGTTCACTCAAGAAACCATAATCATCACATTTACCAAACACCGTAGGCAGGAAGCATAATCACATACAGTGCTGTGTTCAAGTGCATGCCATTAAGGCTTTGACTGCAAATCCAAAGGAGGATTGTGATTGTGCCAGAGTGCAAGCTTTTCACAGTCTCACTTTCTCCCTTTTTCATAAATGAGTATTTTTTTCCTCTTGAGCTATTTGAAATTGGATTCACTGCTAATTAATTATAATTATTTTGCTAATGATGTGCATGGTAATACACTCTGGTGTTTCTGAGACAGAGCCAGCAATTCAAGGTCACAGGAGTTAATCCAAACATGTCAGGGGACATATCCAGTCCTTCATAGTAAAGAAGAACCTGTATAAACCTTCCATTTCTTTCCCAAACCAACAAGAATACAAAGCTCGGTTTAGAAAAGCAGAAGGTGTGTTAGATCATACATTTCATATATGTACACACCGATCAGGCATAACATTATGACCACTGACAGGTGAAGTGAATAACACTGATTATCTCTTCATCATGGCACCTATTAGTAGGTGGGATATATTAGGGAGCAAGTAAACATTTTGTCCTCAAAGTTGATGTGTTAGAAGCAAAAATAAATGGGCAAGCATAAGAATTTGAGCGAGTTTGAGGGCCAAATTGTGATGGCTAGATGACTGGGTCAGAGCATCTCCAAAACTGCAGTTTTTATGGGGTGTTCCTGGTCTGCAGTGGTCAGTATCTATCAGAGGTGGTTCGTGGAAGGAACAGTGATGAACCAGCAACAGGGTTATGGGCAGTCAAGGCTCACTGATGCCCGTGGGGAGTGAAGGCTGGCCCGTGCATCAATGACGAGCTACTGTAGCTCAAATTGCCGGTTGTGATAAAAAGGTGTCCGAATACACTGTGCATCACATTTTGCTGCATATGCGGCTGCATAGCCGCAGACCAGTCAGGATGCCCAAGCTGACCCCTGTCCACCACCGAAAGTGCCAACAATGGGCACGTGAGTATTAGAACTGAACCAAGGAGCAATGGAAGAAGGTGGCGTGGTCCGATGAATCACGTTTTCTTTTACATCACATGGATGGCCGGGTGCTTGAGCGTCACTTACCTGGGGAACACCTGGCACCAGGATGCACTATGGGAAGAATGCAAGCCGGCAGAGGCAGTGTGATGCTTTGGACAATGCTCTGCTTGGAATTCCTTGGGTCCTGCAATCCATGTTGATGTTACTTTGACACGTACCACATACCTAAGCATCGTTGCAGACCATGTACACCCTTTCATGGAAATGGTATTCCCTGATGGCTGTGGCCTCTTTCAGCAGAATAATGCACCCTGCCACAAAGCAAAAATGGTTCAGGAATGATGTGAGGAGCAACAAATTTGAG
>VUQS01015156.1:7744-22770 GCA_015108495.1 Heterochromis multidens
AGAAGGGGGGGGGAAAAAAAGAAAAAAAAAAAAAAAAAAAAAAAAAACAGTCAGGAAAGATGAGCAAGGAAAAACTGTCAGTGGTCTCCACCTGTAAAAGCATTCCTGTTTTGGGGGTTGTCTCATTGTTGCCCCTCTAGTGCACCTGTTGTTAATTTCATTAACACCAAAAAAGCTGAAACTAATTAACAACCCCCTCTGATAGTTAACTAACCAGATCAATATCCCAGAAATTTAACTGACTTGATGCTGTACTCTGATTAAAAAGTGGTCCTTTAATTTTTTTGACAAGTGTACAAAGGAATGAGGGGTGGCTCAAGACTTTTGCACAGTACTGTAACTACATTAACATTATCCTGCATTCATGTAATAATATATAAAGTTAGATGAATAGACAAATGTACTAACTGCTGTTTGAATGCACTGCGTTTTTCTCCACCAGCCAAAATATTTCACATCCACATATTTAGTCACTATTGGACATTCCAGGCTTTGCTTGAGTTGGTAACCCTGTAATACATTTACCACCCTGTCATATGTCAGTCAATTTTATCATTAATTTCCACTGGTAGCTGCGTCATTTGTTCGGCTCAGTTGAGATAAGCTTGCATCATTAACGGTTATTTCATCTGTCATTGCTACTGTTGTCATTTCTATTGAAAAGCTTCCACATCGCTGTTAGACTGTTCCTGTGTGAACACCCCTGATTACATCACATCACTTGTCCCTCTGTTATTAATGAAAAGCATTGCCAGTTGTTGGAAGAAACACAGTTATGTTCTAACTTTTTCTATTATTCTCTGGATATTTGCTTAGCTTCTCCTCTCATGCTAAACCCAGTATTTTCAGCCTTTTGAGTTAAGCTTAAACTGTACTGTATTGTATTATATGCACTGTATTGAATCTTGCATAACCTACACTGTAACCTATTTGTAGCCTGAAGTGCACCTTCCCAGAAATGTACCTATACATTGTGGCAATCTGTGATTATTCTGTTTAGTAGTAATATGCAAGCCATTCTGAATCACATAAAGCCTCTGTGAAACAACATGTAAAGGACTATAGCACTGCCCACAATGCTAATGGGACAGCCATTATTCTGCCAATGTAGATGCCCACATTTCCTCATTTTTAACATCAAGTCCAACAGGATCGGGTCACTTTCAGCAATGACGTCACAGCGATGCAGACATACCAGTCTAAATGCAAATAATGCAATAAATCAAGCTTTAACCTAATTAGTGCTTTTCACAGAGAACATATGTGCTAATGCTAATGGTGAGGCTAGGTGTGGTTAACATCAGAGTTGCTCAGTTCAAATAGCCTGAGTTTGGAAATGCTAACTTTTTTTAGTCAGTCTGACATGAACACTGTATGTAACTATGGTTACTGTGCACAATTGTATTGACAGTTGTTAGCATATTAAGGATTAGAGCGGAGGAAGAAGAAATCAACACCTGAGGAAAATTCCACTCTTCTGTCTGCATTTAAGAACAAGCCTTAATGGATTTAAAAAAATAAATAAATCAATCAAAATGTTATTCCTGTGTGTGTCTCATTAATGCTATTTCCAGAAGCTGCAGTCAGTGCTGCTCTTAAACATATTCCAGACTGCTTAAAGTAACTTTTGCTCCTGTGTTACCTCCAGGGATGTCCCAGGCCCCGCTCTCCCCAGGTGACAGAGGCCTGACCTGGGGACGGTATGCCCTCACATTAGGCAGAGCCACTTTGTCCAGGTCCACAGAGAGAAGCTTCTGGTGCTTCCATAGGTTACTGAGAGCACAAAAAGCAGGTGAAAAACAAAGAGAAGAAGCGTGAGAAACTGAATCAAAACATGTGTGCTAGTGTTTCATTTGCCTCACTCAGTCTTAAGTTCACATTTGCATTGATTCTGTGTGGTGACAGGAAAGAGACCAAAATCAATGTTTGACTGTGTTTAAATGAGTTGCTTCAAAGCATCACTGTGACAGTGAAATCTGTCACTCCCCTCCCCCCTGCTGGGCAACATGGATCTTCCTGTATGTAGTGCTGTGACTGAGGAGGAAAAATGATGAAAATGTTGACAGCAGTGTGCACAGAAGGAAAATTACACTGTGATGTTCTCTAGACTATCTGAAAAACACGACAGGACAGAATTTAGCATGAGCTAAGAAAGCTGTCATAATAAAATGAAGTAAAATACAAAGAAAATAAAGCCTGAGTGACAGGTGAGCACTGGGAAATGTAGTTTAATGGACCACTTGGTATTATAATTAGAGAATTTAAATGCTTGTGGAACTGACCTGGGGGCTGTCTCATTGACTGGCTGAGGCTTTGCCCATGACAGATGGGGACAGGCTGGTAGTGGGCGGGGCTTAGGGTCTCCGAGATGAGCCTCTAAAACCTTGGAGTAGCGATAGAGATGGTTGCCTAAAAGCAGTTGGGGTCAGTTAAAAATCAGTGTGTAGACATGTTTTTTGGCAGAAAGAGCAAAAGCAGAGTATCAAAAATGTCAAGCAAAAACATCTACTTATATTACAGATGTATAGAAAGAGACTCGAAGTCACTAACAGAGTTGCAGCAAAAAACGAAATGGAAATGTTAACATTACAACTCCAACTGCAAACAAGGTCAGTTTTTAATCTTTCTATCACTAATTTTAAATCCAAGGAGGTTTTATGTTTGTGAAATTGTCTGCCTCCTTCATCAAATCCATCCAGTGGTGAATCATGGCGTGATGCAGACGTGAATGTTGGATAAGTGGTTTCAAAAAGATACAATATGACTAAGAAGTTAAAGGGTGGGATTTTCAGATGTTATGTGATCATCCAACATGCAGTTTTTGGAGGCTATCAATCCAAATTAAGTGTTTTTAAGTGGCTTAAGTGACTTAGGTATTAAAAGAAACTGAATGGTTTTCACATTTTCCTCTCTGTATATGATGTAGCTGTCTGTCAAGACAATGCAGAGGTAAGCCCAGAAACATATGGTTCACGCTCAAGACAAGAAAATTTTACTGGAGTGAGTGGAAGCCATCTGTGAGTATGGTACACAGGTCTTTTCCCTCCTCACCTTCCAGCCTCTGTGGCAGTGGGTGCTCGGCACCTGTGGGAGGTGCCACTCTGCTGTGGGAATGGCTGAGGCTGGGAGGGGTCATACTGTAGGAAGTATACTGAAGCAGAGCATCTAGCAGCCAGAAACAATCTGTGAAATATAAATGTAAGATATCAACAAAGAGGTTTAGCTCTTGCCTCTGTAGCTATGCAAAAACACACATAAGACCAGGGGAGCGACCTTTCTGCCTGTGACTGTCATCTATACAGTTTGAATCTCCATACAGAGCAATACGACCTCCCCCGTCAGACGGTGTTTGGTACAGTCCGAGGATGGGAACTCCCTCCACCACCGCAGTCTCCTGCTTTAACACTTCTAGACCTGTGAAAACAAACACACACACACACACACACACACACACACACACACACACACGTGTTATATCTGAGCTAAAGACCCACAGATGAAAAAGTTGCCTGTCAGTCAGCATGGCTGCTGGCCAACGT
Organism: Heterochromis multidens; assembly: GCA_015108495.1. NCBI lineage: Eukaryota > Metazoa > Chordata > Actinopteri > Cichliformes > Cichlidae > Heterochromis > Heterochromis multidens. The sequence continues at coordinate 11,284 of VUQS01015156.1, forward strand.
TAAACCAGGTTAAACACTCTAATAGGGGTGCCAGTACCTTGGTCCTTTAGGTTCTTGGCAATCACTATTCCATCTTCTGGGAAACGAGCGATACTGCAGCCAGAGGCGTAGTACACTGAGAGAAAGAAAGAGACAAAAAAATCTTTATTTTCTATAAACTAAACTAAACAAAACTAAACAAAACAAAACAAAACAAAACAAAACAAAAAAGACATTATGAACAAAAAACTAATCCATGTGACCAAAGGAATAACAGACAGAAAATGAAAAGTATGCTTTTATGTCTTACTGTCATGATCAGCTAAGGTAAAGTCTCCCTCGTACAGGCCGTCACTGAAAGCCATCCCCCACACTGAGATCAGGTCATTCAGAGCTGGTATGTTAGCGCCCCCTGTGTCCGGCATCCACCACTGCCTGCAGGTTACATCAAAAAAATCATTGCCACAATCATTCAATTTAGACAACAACAATAAAACTCCAAATTAAAAAAAAAAAAATCCCCCAGTGTTATGAGAAGGTTAAACTATATTTTCAACCTGACATCCTCCACAAGCAGAGGACTAATCTAAATAAATAAGGAGCCACATGAAAACAAAGCAATTTTCAGAATACTGAAATAAACCAATTTAACTAACAGTTATTCCAAGTTGTGGATATATTTCATGAAAATAAAAAATAGTAAGGTTAAAATTTTTTTTACAAACAATAAGGAAAAAACTTCACAATTGAAGTACACTTAAGAAGCAGAACTGCTTTTGTTTTTTTAGTTCCCTCTACAGTCTCTGGTTCGTTTTGCCCAGAAAAGGCAGCTGTGAATGAAGCTCTCACATGAACCATTGCCATTCAATTAAAACTGAATTACTCAACATAATATTTGGAAGCCACAAACACTATATTTAACTGAGTTAAAGACTTTTAATCCTGCAGATACTGAGTGACAGCTTGGGTAGGATCTGAATGGAGCAGAAATGACTGGTGAGTAATTGTAATCTCTGCATGACGACTCAAGAGGTTGCATGATGTATAACATCTAGTACAGAGTGAGGATGCATAGATGGAATCAAAGAGAAACTGTGATACAGTACAGTACCCAATGCAATTTATCTTGCAGTCATTATGACATGAAACAGCTGTTTAATCAGTGAAGTGTTCAATTGAGGTGGAATAGAAATAGAAAGAGTGCATTAAGAGCTTCTTAAATAAGATAAATCAGTCAGAGAGGAACTGACTAAATGGATGCAAAAATTCAAGAAGCAAAATTAATCAAAAGCACTCTGCATTACTTATCAACCTTTTCTGCAATTGTTAAGGAACCAGAACTGCTGTTTACAAATGGATTTCCATTCATTTCTTTGTTAAAATGAAGCATTTTCAATCTGAGTCAAATGTATTGTTATGTGTGCCATTCACAGAAGAATCTACCCCTTTCTATGAGTGATGGAACCCCGCATTTATTTTTGTTTTTCTTACTGCTTTGAAGTCACACCATCCTGGTAAAGCAGATAGACTATGTATTATTTACCAACATTCAAAAATTCCAACATTTTTGTTGCATTGTATAAGAAATAAGCCAACAGTGAAATTGAAATTACTTGTTAGTCGTGTAAAGTAGTATTCGCTGCTAGAAAAAGCATCAAAATCCAATAAAATTCAGATGCTAATTTTGTCAGAGATGTTAAAACTTACTCTAGAACATAAATTCACAGCTGAGCAATAGAATCAAAAGTCATGCATTCATTTATTGAGAGAAAAAAAAACAACAACTCTGTTTATGTCTAACCTTTATCACTCATATGGATTTAACATTAGCCTGTAGTTATTTTCTGATCTCAGTCTCCAGTATTATACCACTGAGGAGAATTAAATACCTGGTGTTTTCGTCATAGAACTTGACCTTCCTCATGACAGAAGTGTTGTACCAGTCACTGAAGATAATGAGCGACAGACCATTGTCGATGTCTCTCCTCAGCTTGGTGATCTCTTCAGGAAAATACTCCTCCTCACTGTCTACCATCAACAGGGTGCCTAAAGGGACACAAAGGCAAACAGTCCTTTAGTTTGTTATCTTCTGCAAGGCATAAACAGTCAACACTCAGGGAGAAAAAGGCTTTAACCACTGCTTGGAGATCCACTAGTCATATGAGAGTAGAAACATTCACGTTGTGTTGTGTGATTTTAACCTCTGTGTTCGTACCATACTGACTGGCATCAAAACATGTGATGGGAGCTCCCAGCACCTCAACAAAGTACCCCAAACTTCTAAGGTGCTGGTACATGTCCCTGAAGTTAGTGTGGATGTGGTCCCCATTCCTGAAAACACAGAATAATAAATCAAAAACATTTCACAGAAAAGGAAAACTAAACAGATCCAGTGAAAATGTTTTATTTAAACACACAAACCAGTCTAATGGGTCGTTTTTCATGCGGAGGTTGTCTCGGGGAAAGTAGCCTGGAGGGTAGCGCAGGTTGTGGTACTGATCCCACAGAACCCTCTTACTGCGTGGAGGAGTTGGCACGATCTTTACCTTGATGGGCAGTTTGACTGTGGAGGTCAATTCTCCTCCGACCTCTGACTGCAAAGAGTGAAAAAGGTCAGAAGACAGATTAGTCATAACTGAAGAGAAGCCATTAGTTATAAAAAAAAAAAAGAGAATCTAACCAGTTCAACTGTATGACAAAGAAATGATGTAACTATCCTCTAATACTATGTAATGTTACCAAACATACACATCGACTGAAGTAAACACATTTGGTAAAACATACTTGAGCTCATATTGGTGTGGGGAAACATCAGACAAAAAGGTTGGCAACCGCTGCTCTAAAGCTGCTTAGAAGACAGCACAGGTGTTGCTCCAGCCACTCACGTCATTCTCTGCAGGTGATGCCACTGTGACCATCACATGACCTTGTGCAATTCCTTCCCATGATGCTGCTTTCTTGGCCACAGAGATGGACACAGCCAAGTAACCCGCCCACGGCCACAGAACTGGTGAATATGAGATAGCCACATCGATGTGGTCGCCGTTTTGGGGGAGGTAAGGCTGCCAGATGGGCTGAACAGAAGGGAGCAACTTTTAAGTAGACTTAGAGAACGATTAGATCATCACGATGTCAAATCCAGGTCAGTCAAGGATACAACTTTTCTTCGATTATCATTTTACAGCACTATTTATTTACAGGAAATGAAAACTTCTATGATGACCGTTTGCCTACTTTCTCGACAATCCTGCCAGTAACGCCCATGCCATTGAGAATGGTCACGTTGACGATGGTGGGCATTCCTCCATAGTAGATAGGCTGAGAGCAATAAGGCCACATGTATGGGCACTCCGTCAGGTCAATGTAGCTGGGAGAAAGACTGGGAGGAGAAAAGTGCACATTATAATGATGTTCAACAGGACAGTAGAGATGCAGAAACAAGTTACTAAAACAAAATATTGAAAAAACAATACATAAACTCACTTTTGCAGCATGTTCCTAAAACTGTGTATATTTAATGTCACTATATCCAAGTACTTTTGTACAGAAATACATAGAAGGTTTGACCTGGGTCGTGCCATGTTAGCTGAACTCCAGCACTGGTTAATTTGGGTACTGGGATCCAATCACGGTACAGTGAAAATTGAGATAATGTGAACTCTTATTAATGTACGAATACATAAAGCACCTCTGATCCCTTTGAAGCAACATTTGGTGCTCAACATTAAAGCCAATGCAGTAATTCAAAGAAAAAAAAAAGGAAAAAAGAAAATGAAAAAAAAGATGCTTCACTGCTCAAAAGAGTAAATCCCCACAGACTTCCAACATCAGCAATGAAATTACTGCATTTACAGCCTGGTACAAAAAATAATTTCATAGGGGTGATTTTTTTATATAAATATATATAGAATATTTTATAACACATTTAACAGGTAACTAATATGGCTTGCTGTGTGTTACAGCCCATCCAAGAAATCTGTGCTCCAGTTTTGGTGAGTGAAATTCTACTATTTTAAATCAAGATGGCAGCAGCCCAGATGATCACATTAGTGGCTTAAACCTCTGATATTTAATAACAGATCAATGTATGGCTTCAACTCCGGTTTACAGAAATGTGGTTTGAGACAGATTTTAAAGGAAGACTCGGCCAAATATCGACCCACCTTGGACTGTGAAAACTGAACTAACAATCTACCTCTACCCACTATCCTTCATTATGGAGCAAGCTCCAAACTTTTAAGAGCCTCACTGCAAGCCAGCTGCCAGTATTTGACACTCTACAGATTGACTGTCAGTTAAGTTTATCTTTAAAAGGCGACTCAGATTCTGCCAGTCTGAGCCAGTCTTTTTCCTCCCAAGAGTGAAGGCTGTGACAACACTGGGTTGGCCTCCTTTAGTGTTATATAATTGTTGTGCATACGCCTACAAGCGTGGGAAAATATTTATGTACACTAATATGAAGCTGAGAAGACTCTGCTTGTCTCTATGTGTGCACGGGCTGTGAATCTATTAACCAGTGTCTGTTGCCTGTAAGCCAGTGCTCATTTCTGAAACTGGGCTAAGACATTTACCTGGCCTGTGGTCTGTAGCTGTTGAGTATCTGATAGGCTCTGATCAGGTCTAGTTTCCCATGGCCCTGTTCAAACATGTTGACCCCGGGCAGTCTGCGAGCTGAGGCGATCAAAGCCTGCTTCATGGAGGCTGGGTTCACCAACTCCCGGTTGAGGACAGTGCTGCAGGACAGAAGAGGACAGGCTGAGTTTTTATGTATCTGTGAATCTGCTGGTGTCACATTCCTAAGCTTCAAATTCAGGACACTGCTGGAGGAGAGATGAGAGATGGGTTGGTGTGTGTGGTAGTGTGTGTGTCTTGTCTGGGAGAAGGGAGGGATGACTGTTGTCGACAGGGGAAGGATGATGTTTTATTTCAGCAACATGAACTCACAAATGGGCTCAATTACAGCCCTACAACAGGAGGATACAGTGTAACAGGGACATATTTCACTGCCAGCTCATGTAGAATTACAGAACCATGGTTATTCAACCAGATTACACTTCAGTATTATGTCAATATAACCTCTGATGTCAACCATCCCTAATGGCACATTTGCTTTTGAGTATCATCACTTCAGCCACAACAGAAGAGCCTCAGAGAGCTCCACACTTCATCTATAACTAATCACAGTGTCTAGTGACTTTCCTGGTAACAAACGCCATGTTTTCATGACTAGGTTACCGGAGAATATTCTTCAAGGCTTTTTTGTTTTTGTTTTGTTTTTCACACTGTAAAGAGCTGAATGGCATCATCATTAGCTCACAAGCTTGACCTGTTCTTGATGGGAAGACACTGCATCTGTACCTGCTCTGTATCACTTTCATGACAGTGACACATACCACTGCCTGCTCATATGGGATTATGACACTGGAGGTAATTAAACCTCACACTTCAGTATTATATTACTTGTAACTTCTGGTGTCATCCTGCTCTAATAAGAATCTCACTTGGACACCAACACCTTGAGTACAAAAATGACTGACACAGTGAGCTGTCTGCTTGGCCTTGTGTCTGCTAAACAGAGTCACCAAACTAAACCTTGCCACCATGTTTGTGCTATTTTAATGGAATTATCTGACTAATAATATGTCCTGCTATGTGGGACAGCCCATCTCAGAACTTCATGCTTCTGCGTTGGTGACTGAAATTCTAGTTTCTCATAAGTCTCTTATTTAGCACTAATTAACAGGTAAACATGTCCATCTTATATAGACAACATATGAAAGTATTGAGTGTACTAGATAAGCAGCCTCTTTTCCTAATCCTAAAAAAAGGGTTAGGACTTCAGCTGCTTTATTTTATTAGGCATCAAATCATTCATCAGAAACACAAATGCAACTTGAATCCAAAGGTAAAGTACAGTGACCTTCTAAAATTAATATTATTGAAAGCATATATTATTGGACAATTCTGTTTTACTTCAACCTTTTAGTCTCTATAGATCATGTTAACTGTGCAAACTCTGACAATGTGCACAGGTGGACATGCAGGTGATTAGTTCAGCAGGCATACTGAGCCTGATCCCTAATGCAGTGAGCAAAACGCTCATTCCAGGTGGCTACTTTCATTTTACTTTCAGACTATAAAACAAGCATTTAAAATGATTCAGGTTTAAAAAAAAAGGTTTTTTTTTTGTACTTTTCATCCCAATACAAGGTGTTTTGTACAACTCTTCAATTCTCTAATCTCTATAACATAGGGAGAGTTATTACGGCCAATAAAACTAAGAAAGCCTGGAAAATACCCTGGGTTTAAACAGTACAACATATAATGACTTTATAAAACTCACCTGGCCAGGAGCGTGACAGCACCTGCCACCACAGGAGAAGCCACACTGGTGCCAGACAGAGAGCGGCATCCCTCCTTCATCCCTGAGCCCCTAACACCAGAACCGTAGGTGACGATATCAGGCTTCACTCTGCCATAACCCCCTGGCAGCTCCTGAACAGATATGGGAAACAGATGCAGAACATGAGCGGATGAAAAGCAGCTTGAAACTGCTGCAAGGTTGAGTATCTGAGTAAAGACACCGAACAGAAGAAAATATTCTCAACGGTCAGCCAATTCAAATATTTTGATCTTTGTAATTATCTATGGAGCCCAGTATCAGAGAGTCAAAAAGAACAAGTACACATATGGAGACAATGTGCTCATGCTGTATAAACACATTTTGAGGATAGTAGGCTAAGCATAGCTAACATTTCCTTTGTGCCTCTGGAGAGACATGAGGTGCTCCTCTCTGCCCACTTACTGTACATCAGACACACACACGTTTGCTAGACAGCAAAGCCTGAAGCTGTAATTCTAAATTTGAAAGGGCTCTTTTTCATGACCTTAAACTTGTGTTTCAGTTCATGTCATTACGCCTACTCTCTGAAGTCACACTCCAGTCAGTGAGGTAATTTATAGGCAATGAGTCTCACTCAAAACTCAACTACTGTTTAAAATATGAGCATTAGTATTGATTTTAAATTAAATGGCTTATATGAAAGTCAAAGAACAGTAAAAAACAAACATTGAAGTAGAGACGGAAAGTGGAAAAAAGGCTGTCATTTCTTTAGCGTTTTTGATGCATGTGGATTAGAAGTCGAGTGGGTGCGTGAGAGCCTCTTTGTGGCTGGCTGGCGGTGATAGAAGCGGCACAGAACACGACTGAATCGGTGAATGAAGTCTTAATCAGATCCTAAAGCAGCTGCTTTGGGCTATGACTGATAAAAAATACGGTGGGTAGGTGTGTGTGTGTGTGTGTGTGTGTGTGTGTGTGTGTCTACTCTAGGGGAGGGATCAGGAGTGTTGTAAGGGATCAGGAGCTTACAACACGCATGGCTAGCTCAAAAAGCAGAGGGCAGATCTCAGGAGTAGATGTCTGCCAAAATGATGATGTGTGTCAGAGTGTGTATTCTGTGTGTGTTTTCTTGCAGCAACTCACCCAGGTGGTCATGCCTCTCGAAGAAAACCTGGCAATGTTGTCCTCAAAGTCAATCCCCCCAACGCCGATCACGTCCATCTGGTCTGCTGGGTTGTTCAGGGTGCTGAGAGAGAGAAACTTAATTTAGTGCAAAATAAAAAAAAGTTTAAATGACAGTGCACAAAATGCAATATTAGGACTTGCTTTGCTGTCCTCTCCTTTTAGTGATTTTTATGTAGTGAGAAAAGAATCAGCAGATGTTAAACAGGGTAATAAAACGTGTACGAGGGGGTCGTTTAGATGACAAAAGCACTTCAACTGGTTTAGGGTAAGTCAGCATTTGCATGCAATTAAACACAGACAGACAAGAACAGAAAAAGTCTATTACAGTGACTACACTCCAACATGAGGCAAGTATCTATTTACACTAATGGTACTGTGATGTGGAAAATGCTGGATTACAATGGAACAATGTCCCCTTTTTACCACAGTGTTGCAGCAGGAGTGAAATTCAACTAAACTAAGTCCCTTTTGCTCATTCCTGTTAATGCACACGATGAACCCTGTAAGCATACACACTGCTGTTATGGTGATATTAGCATACCCATAGAGAGGTCCATCGTTGCCGATAGCAGAAACCATGATCACTCTGTTGGCAGTCAGCTCCCACACCTGTAGTCAAACACACAGAGAGAAAAATGAAAATTTCATGGGGGGCTAAAACTCCCAAATGGCTTATATACTATATTATACAGCACATCAGGTGAAATCTAACAAGAGGTCTGACTGGATTTTGAGAGCAGCTTTGATAATTAGAGAAGCTTCATTCTACATCTGTCTATGGGAACACACACACTTTAAATGGATCTGACAGTTATTAAACTGTAGCTTATAAACTGTTACTGTGTGTGGCAGCTTATCCTGATCAATCAGATCTCCTCGTCAGGGGTCATTTCTTATGAATAATTATTGTTGTGCCATGTGCACAGTGGCTGCTGCGGAATCCTGTTATTTTGACTTGTCCCAGACTGTTCTTACCATGAAGCAGAGATTTTTATGTGTAACAGATGTGAAATTGTGGAGCAAATTGGATGAGATCAATCTCAGCATTCATGAAACACGATTCATTATTTAGGCAGAGGTCTTTGTGCACCTACAGTGTGTTTGTTGGCCTCTGTGATGTTTATGGACCAGTGTTGGTGCTGAAATGTGGAAAAAGATGAATGTTCATATTTGGGCCTACATGGAGGAAAGAAAACAACTGCTTACCATATTAAACTGTTCTTTAAAGGAGCTACTTTGAAGTTTCTTCTTTTTTGTTGTGAGAGTAGTTTGTAACTCTGTTTTTCACCCATGTTACTGTTAAAGTGCATTCTCCAAAACAATCATATCTTTTAGCAAGCTGGGCAACTCAAAATGCAAGACAGACATGCACACATAATCGCACAAGTGCCTATCCCTTAATGTGGCAGCACAGAATTAGACTTGTGCCATGTTGCAAATGATATGTTATTAGGTCCGACCTACTAAGATTACTGAAACAACTTTTACGGAGCAGTGAGAGCAGGGTGCATACTCAGACATGAAGTTGACAAGGAGTGCATGTCTGAAAGGGGCTTTAATTAGCTGACATGAAGTCCACTCTAGAGGAGGACTGATTCTTTGAAAGCTTTCAGAGACACAGCTGTTTTCCTCACTGCCTTTTTAAACATTACATTCACTAGAAAATTCACATCGAGCCCTTTAATCAAGAAAAAGCATTTGAGCTCGTAACAACAAAACAAATGTTTCTCTATTCAGCGCTTATTGTGAAGGTTGACTGGTGTTTTTGTACTAATCGGTGAGCAGTGAACACTTTAAAGAGCAGTCCAAATGTTGCCATGCATGTGTTTATGCATCTGGTTTGACCCGTTTGAGCTGACTGTTGACCTGCCTATTTATTGGCTCATTAGAACATTGTGAATAGGAACATAAAGGAAGGATGGGGACTATTTTTATATTTAGACAAGCATCAAACCATCTGCTTGCAGTTTTGATCAACCTGGTTATTTAGAGACAGCTTTCCTGTGTGTCTCTTTCTGATGAAATTAAGTAACCATGTTTCTAGGTTATACCCACCTTATCAACAAAGGGGTGGTCCATGAAGTCAGGTCCCCCAATGCTGAGGTTGAGAACATCGATCTTCTTTAGAATGGCGTAGTTAAAAGCATCAAGGAACCATGAGGTGTACGAAACCTAGGAGGTGGGGAGGAATAAATACATTTTATAGAATTAATGAATTTTACAGCAATGCACTCCAACACCAGCAGTATATTGAGAGCATGCATGTACCTGGTTGTTAGTGAAAACTCTGAAGATGTGCAGCTCTGAGTCAGGAGCAAAACCCTGACACTCCCTCATACTAGCTATCACTCCTGCTACAAATGTACCATGGCCCAGACCTGAAAAACAGGATAAGTAGTAGATAACAATCCATCTCTTTTTGTCTCTTCCACTAACACTGAAAAGGCTAAAACAGACAAGGTTTGTGACTTTTAAAATGAAATGATTAAAAAAAATAAAAGTGCAGTACATAAGATGCAGCAATATTATCATCAATCATTAACAACACAGTTAGCACAGATGCATGGATCGTTTCCATTATTAATCAACACTGTTACCAAGTTCTTCCAAAGCCCTTCTAGAAGGAAGTCTGGCAACTTGGCAGCATTCTTTAAACACCTCCAGACACTTATTTGCACACTTATTTTGATGCATTACCTAAATTAACTTTGCTTTTAGTGGTTACTGGGAACATAAACTTAATAACCAGTCAATTTGATAAAAAGTCTGTACAAAGTTTGCTGACTTCACCTCATAAAAAGGTCTTAAAAAGTTTTTTTTCCCCTGAAGTTATACTTCTATAACCATCTTTGCTGTTGTAAAATTCACCCTAATATTTCTTCCTCCTCACCATCATCCAGTGTCTTCTCATTAGTCCAGTTGGTCCTCTCTTTTACATTCTTAAAATGTGGGTGCTTCTTACTCAGGCCTGTATCAAACACTGCCACCTTCACACCAGAACCTGCGCACACAAGAGAGGTTTAATAGCTTCATTATATGATTTCTAAAAGAAATTTTTGAAGCAATCCCTAAAAGACCCTGCATTTTATGATATTTTGGAACAGATGTGTGTTAAAGCAGAGTCAGTGGTCCCTCTCTTACCGGTGTGTCCCATCTGCCAGAGTACATCTGCCTGCAAGATCTGGGCGACGTGGCGGGGGATGGCCCGCAGCAGACGCCTGCTGGAGTGGCGACCGGTGGCGTGCCAGAAACCCGAGCCGAGTGAGAGGCTGGTTCGTCTGAAAGGGCGGGATGATTGCCACGATTGCCATTTTTGGGTCCCACGGGTGGCATTGCAGGGTGCAGCAAGTTCAGGTGCTAGACAGATCACAAGAAAGTAAAAGATTAACAGCAAAACTAAAATCTTTAACATACTGAACTATTACAGATAAACCTATAATTCAGTCTGCTGGAAAGCCAGATTAGGACAAAAATAGAGCCCCTGCTTCGTTAAAACACCCTGTTACTGACATCTCCTGCAGCCCCCCCCCCGCAGACAGCACAGTCTTCTTGTTAACCAAGTCAGGCTTATCATGTTCTGATCCTTCATTGGAAGTCATTTCTTTACATCTGGCTTCAATCTCCCTTTCTTCTTCCATCTATTAGCTGTGAGGTTGATCACAGCAGCCTAATTTAAGCCAATCTTTTCGCAATGTGAATCACATGGACAAGACCAATTATCAGTGGGTCATCAGCAAGCATGAGCAGAGGACTGCAGGGCTTTTTATGCCTTTAAAGTAGGAACTGAGAACAGGGTTGAAGTCTTTTCTCTTATCTTTCCTTCTAATGAATTACTTCACTGGGTTTCATGGATTCAAACTGGCTTGAGTAACGCTCAAAAGCAATAACCAAGATGTCACAAGCACTTTTATTTAATAAGACTGACCAAAAAAAAAAAAAAAAAAAAAAAAAATTTTTTTATTATTAAAAAAATATAAAATTTT
>VUQS01015157.1:11443-34291 GCA_015108495.1 Heterochromis multidens
AAAAGGGAAGGAAGGCAAAGAAAGAAAAAAAAAAAAAAACCAAGGAGTGAAGAGGAGAAAGAAAAGGAAAATTGAAGGAGTAAAAGTGAGAAGTTATCATATAAGGTGAAGAAAAGCAGGATTAAAGCTTGAACAATTCCAAGCAAATATTTTCAGCGCTAAAAATTCTTAATGTGCACAAACTGCAAACTCCAAATTCTTTACCACGTTAATGTGAGGCTGTTTAGCAACTTACCTTGCAGGCTGTTAGCATTAGAGCTGGTGCACGTGGGAGGAGGGGAATTCTGGGGTCGAACAACAGGGGCGAAGGCGCTCTTCTGCTTGACGGCAGCAGACACCATGTTGGCTGGAGAGAAGGAGAAGATGCCAGAGGAGCTGCTACAGTTGGAGGGCAGGCTGGTCGATGACGCCATGGTCGGGCTGGACGGGACGACTGAGAGAAAGAGAGAGACGGGTAGGAAAAGGGCGTTTAAGGGAGGGATGTCACAGGTGCATGTCAGGGAAGAAGGACAGGGAGGAATGATGACGACAGAAAGGGAGTTAGAGAGAGGGCCGAGGGCAGAGGACAGGCAGACGGGACGAACAGAAGGGGACTGGTCAATGGATGATGGCAGGAGGGATAACATTTTGGTCTCAGATCAACTGGCTCAGACTTGTTTTGCTACCTGTTGTGCTGTTAAGCAATTATTTGGCAATGAGATTTTCCATAGCTTACACAAAAATGTGTTTAGTTGGAAAATGCTGCAAACGGCCTGAGGCCTTTCCCCCCCCCCCCCTCTGATTAATCTGTTTTGATGACTCACCCTGTGCTCAGGGGGTGCAGTGGGCTGCTAAACATCTCCTCACCTACTTGAGGTGCTGTAACCTGTAATTTGTTTTCAGGGCTCCCCCACATCACCTTTATCACAGATATTTATGCTAGAGGTTTAATCAACAAGGTTTCAAAAATTAGAATGCATAAGCTGCTGACATCTTCTTGACAGCAATATACTTGTCCACTGGTACTTTGCATTTTTACTGCATATTAAACATCGTTTACCAGCTTAAACACGCTTTAAACAGTTGTTAGCCATATGTAATAAAGTGGCATGGTAATTTAAGGGCTACATTTGGGATTTTACTTTCAGGATATCACCACTGGAACCATGGATTGAAGATTTCAAATGCAAGACAGTGAAACTCTTTGAATATATTCATATCTAAAAGATTTCCACAGTACTTCTGAAATGAAATCAAAAGCTTTGTACAAGAGAGCTGTTAGCCGGATTTACTGTGGCCACTGTAATTCACCATCATGAGAGGCATACACAGCCAAATGACCCAACTCTTCACAATCCAAATCATGTCCTCTGACATCATCCCATCCATCCACTTCTCCCAGGTTTGTCTTTTGTCTGCTAATACACTAAGAGCATTTCCCCCTTCAGTGATTTTACAATCAGCTGAGTCGTATTTCACCTGCCCTGTGATATCTGCCTCTGCCTTTATTGTTGTTATTATCCAACACTTAGCTTTTATGGCTCTTCCTGACAAATCCTTGCAATAAAGTCATAATCCATTTATGAAGGGGCCTAACTAATCAATTAATGAAAATTGGACCTACAAAGGCAGGCCGAGGGTCCATTGATTGAAAGTGTCTGTGTGGGGCCGATGAGCCTGTTAAAATACTTGTTAACACCCAGGAATCAAAGAGCTGAAATGGAATTGCTTCTCTAGCAATTAGTTTATTGATTTAATCAAGAGTCTTTAATGTAGAGGGTGAATGTGTATGAGCAGAGGTGGTGGTGTGTGTGTGTGTGTGTGTGTGTGTGTGTGTGTCTGTGTGTGTACGTGTGCATGCGTGCGTGTGTGTGTGTCAAGGAGGGGCGTGCTAGGTGATCTCCTCCCCTGGCCAATAAAGCAGGGATTTGTGTTTGACTCTGCTCTTAAAGAAATAGATGAGCCAGCTGAACTGAAATACTTTCTCCTTTTGTGTCAATTCTGGTTTCCACCCGTGGTTCTCAGTTCCTCTCAGAGATGTCTTCTGTCATTTTCTAAACACCCTGATCCAATCTTTCTGCCTTCTGTGCTTAGATTTTGTTACCCCCCTCTTTGTTTTCAGCTCTAGTATGCGGTGTATTTACTCACTAGCATAGGGCGAGTTGCCTGCAGATCCATTGAGGAAGTTGGGCGAGGTGCCCAAGGTTGCCATGCCAGAGTTAGCGTAGCCATTCATGCTAGTGGAGACAGAGCTGTAGCTACTCTGCTGGGGAGTGGAGCTGGGGACATAACCATGAGGGGACACACTGCTTGTACTCCTATTGAAACCTAAGGACAGAGAAAGAAAGGGAGATGGAGAGAGTGTTAGAGGTATAGCAGATGGCAGACATACCAAAATGAGAAAGCCTACATGCAGCTGCTGCTAAATACTCTTTTTTTCATACTAATGGACATAGCAGTATAAGCCAAAAGAAATTTTCAGAAAAATCGTAGACAGCATATGGCAGAGAAAAAGCAATGCACAAAGTGGAGGAAGAATGATATGAGAGGGAGATAGCTGCAGCCCAACGGCTGAAACAAGAGGACTTTCACCCTGCTGGCTCCTCTTCAGAATTAGATATATTGATAAGGCAATTAACTGTAAAAGGCCCCCATGGCTCTGTTGTAATTTACAAAGAATGAAGCTAGTATTTCTGACAGGACCTTTCATGCTTTACAGGAGCAGCAAACCGAAAGGGAACAATGTAAAATGGAAGATTATATAAATATACACTGATCAGCTACAAAATTAAAACCGCTGACAGGTTGAGTTCAGTTCAGCTACACTGCAGTGTTTTGCTGGGAAACCTTGGGTACTGGCATTCATGTGACATGAAACACCTACCTAAACATTGTTGTAGCAACCTCCCCTAGCAGGATGGTGTGCTCTGCCTGCACATGAATGGTGCCCAATCTGTTGACCTGGCCTCCAAAGTCCCCTAATTCCAAATGGATAGAGCATCCAAGAGATGCACAGGAACATGCCCTGTACACGGGTGCACAACCCCACTCCACAACCCACATCATCGACTGTCAACATCCCAGTACCAACACTACACTCAAGAAGTCCCATTCGTATCTCCATGGGTCAGAGCTGCTTTGACGTCACAAGGGGAGCCTACACAATATTAGGCATGCGGTTTTAATGTTGTGGCTGATCAGGCCTAACATGACAACATAGGTGGGAAAAAAACAGCTGGAATTGAACATCAGGAATTTCCACTCTCTAGTGCAACAAAGGTTACTCGTCATAAGTGTTGTCTCACTTCTTCACTACTCTACTCTTCCCTAATTAGGTTCACATTCTCATCTGATATGAAGTTGAAACAAACTATAGGTTAAAAATGTTTCCAGATGAAGATGAAGGGCAGAGGAAGCTCATTGGAATTATTGAGATGCATCCAGAGGCTGGTCCATCCACTCTCCTCTGGTTCCCCTGATACATGTGATGAATCACCACCGACTGCACCCACATCTCTCTCTGTCAGACAGGGGCCGACCCCAGTCTAATATACACACCCCTAGGACCCACTCATATTTCTCCATCGTACTCCATCCATGGCTTTCTTTTTCTCCATTCTTCACTCTCTCACCATCTTTCTTTCAAGTTTTCCCTGTTTCTTACTGCCACCTCACCTCCTCCCCCCCCTCCTCCTGTCCTCCTTTTTCAGACTTTCTTATTTGCTCCATGCTCTTAAATCATTCTCTCTAAATTTCCCACATGAAAAATAAAATCTCTATTGAGCTTTTTTTCTTTCTTTCTTCTCCCTACTATCATCCCTAAATGGACAAAAATAAATAAACATTTTGCCTTTTCCCATGATAATAGACTCGAATTGTTTCCTGTTGCATTTTCTCACCCTGATTGGCTGTTTGTGCCACCTCTGACCCGGTGAAGGAGTTTACTGCCATCATGCCAGCATGAACGGAGCTGCTGCCGAGACTGGCTAGCTGGTTGTGCCCTCTTGGCACTGTTGTATAGAGGGCCTCTGCGATGTCTGCTGCTCGTTTCAGAATCATCTCCTGACAATGAGGAAGAAAAAAAAAAAAGCTGTGTTCAGCAACAGAGAAGAGAAGAGAAGAGAAGAGAAGAGAAGAGAAGAGAAGAGAAGAGAAGAGGGAAAATATACCCTTGATGTAGGCTTTATAGCCTGACAAGAATGCTAGATCTCCACTCAAGATACTGCACATGTAAACCTAGCAGAGCTGAGTGGTTTTTATCAGTCGTCACTGAGAGTGGTGGGATTGGTTCAGTAAATGGAGGAAAGGCTCATTAACAGACTCATCAAATCTTTAGCCTGCCTCTTCCTCCCTGTTTTATGTTTCCATTCTTCCTCCTTCAGAGTCAAGCCTTAATCCTGCTCCTCCTTCTCCTCTTCATCCGCCTTCTGTGCTCTCTCTGTCTCCACCCTCTCCATTTAGTTGTCATTGCACTTCTTTTCCCTTCTTCCTCTGGGCTGATAAAAGCACTAACATATTCCAATGTGCATGTTTGTGGGTCCCAGATCTTGCGTGATCATGGCAGGATGCTACAGCGCCAGTAGAGACAAGCGCTTTTGATGCTGCCACTGGCCCGAACCACAAACATAATATTGTCTAAAAAGAGATATTGCTGTTTGTGTTTTTGTTTATGTGTGTGAGTTTACCTGGTTATTGTGAGGCATCCCGTACAAGGCCTCCACCAGGTCTGCTGCTCTCTTTAAAATCACCTCCTACAATTAAGCGCAGAAAGAGGAAGGGGATTGATCACAAGTGTGGCGGCTCAAAGAGTTCAGTCACTTTTATTACATTTCACTTCTTCCATTATGCTGTGAATGCAGAACAGAGAGTGTGAGGGAGAGGAAAGAGGTAGACAGAGGAAGGGAGAGGAAGAGAAATGGGCCTATCCCAGCACTTTGTTACTAGCTGGGCAGTTTGGGAGAGCAGAGGGAAGATACTGTTATCTGTGAATAAAACATGAGCCTATATCTCTCTATCAGTCAACTATCTTCCACATCTTCTCTCTCTCTCTCTTCTGTCGCTGATGGATCATGAATCCACCGCACATGATCACGCATCAATCTCATTTAACACAACATATCATCAGGTTGACGGCTATACAACTCTCCTCGTCAGCTGGGACACACCCGTCTCCTGCCCTGTATTAACCCTGGTAATGATCCGAGTGAATAGCCCTGTATCCACTTTGTGTGATAAATGTAGAACATCATTGCTCAGGTGAAAACCGCCGAGTGGAATTTCCCACATCAAACATTTATCCAAACGCAGCTTCTCCGCACTCATTTTCCACCGCTTACCACCCTTTCCCTCCTCTCTCTGTCTCTATTCTTTTTCCTCCCTGAGTGTATGAGTGTGTGACTCCAGGCAGTCTTTATATGTGTGTGTGTGATGTAGACACCTACAGTCCTATGAAACCCTTTTTAAAAGTTAATGTGCCGGGGCCAGGATATATGCTGGAGGCGCGACAACCAGAAAATTGCAGCCCCCTCCCCTCCAACCTTCTCCTCGTTTCTTTCTCTTCCACTCGCGCACACTCACGCTGTGCGTTATACTCTCCTGAGTGTATCCCTCGCTGTGAACAAGCCCTGGAGCATGTGTGCTCTCTGTTCCGTGACACACCGCCTTTCAATCAGACCTCATATCACACACACATACACACACACACACACGAGTTTAACCGCACACGCAACCACGCACATGTGGAGGCTGTCGAGCACGCCCAGGACATGACGAGAGGGTCAGCAAAGCAATAAAGATTGTAGAGCGCTGTCCGAGGTGCTAAATTCACTCAATAATGGGAGCGCTGCCTCTGTGTTAACCTCCCATTACTAGCACTATCTGGGGGAGGCAGAAAAGGAGGCGAGGGGAGGAGGAGGGTGAGAGTTGGGAAGAGGGGAGACCAGAAAGGAGGCCTGCTTGAGGTGATTGAGAGATGTAGAGGCCCTAGGAAGGTAAGTGGTTCTTTAGTATGTATGCACTGCTCCTCGCTTCCTTCTCTCTGCTTTTCCTCGACGCCCCATGCCTCCCAGGGATTGCTAGATAGTTAGATGGATGGATGAAGGGAAGTAGAGGAGGTGGAGGAGGAGGAAAAGAGGGGTGGAGGAGGAGGAGGGGAAATGAAGGAAGTGTGAGGCATTAGGACACAAACAGATCTGCAGCTGGAGTGTAACAGTGTTCCGGGAGGACACATGCAACCTCAGTCACTTTATTTAAATTATTTTTTTGCCCCTCTCTGCACCAACCATTCTGCTCATTCTCCTTAGGTCTATTATGCCTGTGCATTCCCTCGTTTATAATTCACTCTCTCCTCACCTGAGCCTCCAAACTACTTTCACTTGTCTCCCTCTTCTTCTCCTCGCTCCTTCTCTCTATTAATCACTCTCTTGTGCTCCTGTGCCCTGTCTGTACCTATCAGTCTCTCGTTAGCAAAGGGATCTGTCCAGTAGCTAAACACGATTAGGCAGCGCTCCAGAGTCATTCTGATAAACAGATAAATGTGGTTAGTGCCGTGCTGCCTCCCTAGCTCTGCTGTTGTAAGGGGAGACCATTTCCTGGGCGCAGGGTCTCTTCCCGTAAAGTCAGGCCCACAGAGACGTCAACAGGAAGGGGAACCTGATCCAGAGCAGAGCCTGGCCTCGTCTGGCAGGGCGGTCACTCATTAGCCAGCCCCAGACCCCCAGCACACCGCAGCCTTAGCTAAACACCCTGCAGTCTGGCTACCCAGCAGTCCCCGCTCAGTCTGACTGCCTGACTATTCTACAGCACAGTATGGGGCTGTTTTCAGCTTGATCACTGGATCATTATTGCAACATACAGAGATAGAACAGGGATTGGCATATATCCTGCTTGTTCTCTTGTCAGTGTATGTGTGTGTGTGTATGTGTGTATGTGGTGGTGGTGATGGTGGGGGGGAGTCGTTAAGATGCCAATATGACGGAATACATTATAGTCCCAGTCAGTTTAATCTAGTTTAAAAACTGACCTAAGAACAGCAACATGGAGACTTGTGCCAAGGTAGCTGTGAATAGACATTTGTAGCTCAAGAAGTTGCCAGCATATGCCCCTCTCCTGCCCCTCTCTAATGATTGAGGCCAACAGTTGAGAGAAGCGTGGTCAACAAACTGTTATTACCTCAATAAAGGCACAAATCAATAGAGCTGAAATGAACAACCAGGCCTGCCAGCTACCGCTGTTCATTTAGAAGTGAAAGAGACACCACCGAGCGAGGGAGAAAGAGGAGGAGAGGAAAAGAGATGGATGGATACAAAGATATTTGGAGAGATACAGGGGGTTGATAGGCTAAAGACCAGAACTCACCGGGACAAGTCTTGTATCCACCAGACATGACACACAGTGAGGACAAGTGATTTCTCTATCTTCCTTCTGCATCTACCTGTGCTCTCCATCTCTGCCTCATGGTGACTTCCCTCTACTGAATGTGTATGTGTGTGCACATGAAGGCATAGAGAAGTCTGTGTGCATTTCTGTCTGTGTGTGTGTGTGCTGCATTGTGGATGTGTGTGTGTGTGTGTGTGTGCTGGAAGTAATAAAGTCCACCCGGGGTTGACTTCGATCCACTGACCCAGCAGGAGGTAAGACTGGACAGCTATGATGGATCACCTAACCTGCTTCTGCCTCTCTCTTCCTCTCTCTCTCCTCAACCTCCTTTCCTCCCTCTCTCTCCCTCTTTTCCTCTCTCCATCTATCCCCTTTCCTCTTCCCACTTTGCCAGTCTAAATGACCTTATACTCAGTGGAAGGATGAATAGAGTCGCTTGTGCATTCATTGCACAAATAAAGTGTTTGTTTGAACAGAAAATGACCATGAACATATGATTAAATGTTTATGTGCATAGTGCATAGTGTCATGTATGGTCTGCTGTCAATAGCGTACGGTTTATTCCTCTGTGTGAGAGGTCATGCTGTCCTTGTACCATGTATATCTGTACATGCTATGAAACTCAAGAGGTTTTTCAATACATCTTTGTACCAGTGTTACCAAGACAAATTCCTATAAAATTATTGCACTTGGCAACTAGCGTGAGCAGATACACGAGAGGAGCAAAGGCACTGTACCTTAGGTAATCTCTCTTGATCTCCGGGGTGTCTGGGAATGACCTTCTGTAACCTCTGGAAGCCATAGTCTATGGTTGGCTCGTTCAGTGCTGAGCAGAAAATGGAGAGAAACAGGCAAAGAGAAAAAAATACATTTATAGCTTGATCCTTAATGATGAACACACCTAATGTTCAAAAGCACCCGAGAGATACAGCGGGAGAAGCAAGTGACAGTAGACATGACTGAATCCAGCGCGGTTTTACATGAATATTTCAACATTAAACTAAACACGCTGAAAATGTGGGTGTTCTCTATTAGGTCTGGTGTGTGTCTTTGTTTGCCTGTGATGTAATGAATCTCTCTCTGTCGCCTGCTTTGGTGGTTAATAAAAAGACTGTCAGGAATCAGGCAAAGTGAATGTGTGTGTGTGTGTGTTTGAGTGTGCACGCATGTGTGTGTGTGTGTATGCATGTGTATGTGTGTCCTGTGGTCTTGCGTTGATCAGCGACTAATATAAGCAATTACAGAGCTTGGTTCCAATATAACAAAGGCTTGATCGCTCCAGGGAACAAGCTAAACACACACACACACACACACATACACACACGCACAAACACGCACACACACCCAGTCAGATCATCCAGGCAGCAGGGAGAAAGCACTCTCTCTGCATGCTGTGGTCGTGCTACGGTAATTGAATATGAGAAGGTTTACCATGAATATTTAAACATTAGAATAAATACAATGAAGATCTGAGGCTTATAGTACAAACACTTCAGAGGAGGATTGTTGGATAAGTGCTCTCTCCACATAATTCATTCCTAATGTACTGTCTCTCCCACCCTCTCCCTCTCTCTCTCTCTCTCCTCTCTTTGTGGGCCGCCTCGGGGGTCAATGCACAGTCTTGACAACTTTTCTGCGCTACAGCCTTTAAGATGCTGCTTCTGGACAGAGTTTGAAACAATGCATGTGGTTTTAAGTGTGTTGTACTTGTATGAAAGAAAAAGACAAGGATCCATTATGCGTGAGAATTGCCTGTATGTGTCTGTGCCGTCCGTCTGTTTCCCCTGTGGGTCGCAGCTTGGACGTTTCCTGGGGGCTGATGCCCTGCTCGCCTCACATCTGAGCAGCCAGGCTGACTAGGCGGCCCCCAGAAAAAGGCCCCTAGAGGCTATGAGTACAAGCTGTCCTGCTGGACCTCTAGTGACTTCACCACGGCTCCTCCTGAGCCCGCCCGCTCAAACACACGAACCAAGAAAGAGAGCACAGGAGCAAGAATGGGTGATTCTCTGTTTTGGCAACACAAACGTATTTGGACAGCTCTCCCAGTGGAGCGTTCCAGCAATCCATAAGAGTGAATGAAAGGAAAGGTGAATAGCTAGAAGCAAAGACAGCAAAGAGATGGAAAAGTCGAAGTCGAGATGCCAGAGGCCGGCTCAGCTTACGGAGAATGACACACATTACAGGCCAGCTGGTTCACTGATAAAATAAGCCAAAACAATGAGGTGATCACATGCAACAAATAAAGTATGAATTATTTCTGAGGACAAATATTTGACATTACTTCCCTATTCTCTGATCTCTCTAAAGCTTTAAGGAGGATTTGCCCTGGATTAGGCCTGCAGTCTGAGGAGAGGATTGTTCCGACAACATCCTCTCTTTCGTCTCAAAGGCTTTTGTTTTTATGATGAATTTTTTATCAGTTCTCCACAATGTGCCAAATGAGCCTCGAGTGAACAATAGCATAAAAACCCAAGACATACATAGATACCCCTATTACAAATAAAGAGACAATTTTGGTAATTGAGAGAGGAAGCGATATTGTCTCTGCTCATTTTCAAGGATCATAAACCAGAAGACGAGTATGTGGGGGACAACGCACATCACTAACTACCTGCCTGTGCCTCTTTGGGGATTGTCTTGGCTTTTTTTATGCTCTTATATCCATGCTCAATATCTTACATTTTACACCAGGAGTTAATGCTAGAAGAAAAAAAAAAAAAAGAAAAAAAAAAAAGAAAAAACTTTCCAACTTGGAAAGAGGAGTGGTGTGCTGCTACCCTCCAGGATTCCAAGCACACTCTCCTATTCAGGTATATTTATAATCCTTAGCTGTCGCTCTCCAGAAGAGCAAATCAAAGCCAGTAAAACATAACTGCCATAAATAAATGAATAGATGAGCAACAGCTCTGGACTGGAGGGATTCACCTAGCAATCACCCACATCAGATCAGATCAATGCTCATGGAAATTTCATGAAGCCTAGAATCCACATCGCTTCATATTTCACTATAATAACCCACAGAGCCGCAGGGGGAGTGTGTACGAAGGGGTGAGGGGGAAGGAGGAGAGGAGGCTAGGGTGAAGGGGGTGGGGGTTTGGGGTATGAGCAGGGGTGCTGGAGCTTTTGGGGTGGAGTAAAAGTGGGGTGGATGTTTGGGGTGCAAAGAGTAGGAGGTGGAGGGGAGACGAGGGATAATTGAGAGGTCAGAACAGTGGAGTTGTCCTGGAAACACAGAGCAGGAGGAGGGGAAACAACAGCCAGCGTCCAGTTGCCCTGTCTTCTTCTCCTTCTGTGTCACAACACTGTGAGTGTGAGGGGGTGAGTGGGTAGTGTACTTGCAGGGTTAGGTAATTGGCTCTGAGGCTTGATGTTAACACCTTAACAGGCCCTCAGACAGCGGGTAAGGAGCTGATCATATCACAACCTTCTGTTTCTCTCTCTCCTCCTCACTCCTTCATCTCCCCCTTCCATCGTCACATCCCCCCACCCGTACAGCTCCCCCGTCCTTCCCTCCCCTCTGCAGTCTCCAGTGCTCAGGTGTGATCTCATAACCGCTGCCTGGCGATCGATGCCGCCAGTGGCAGGGGGTTCAATAGCCCTGAATTACGGCTTCATTTCTGCCCCCCAGCCCCACCCCACCCTCTTCACACACACACACACACACACACACACACACACACACACACACACACACACACACACAGATGAGAGCTGCCCGTCCCCCCACCTCCAACACCACCTCTCACACACACACAAATACACGCACAACACCCCCACCAACTACTCACAATCCAGATCAATACCTTACAATCTAATTTTTATCCATTTTTCCATAAACCCTGAGATTGCGTTTATTTGCAGAATCCGACAAGCTAAATAAAGCATCGCTTGAACATGTCAGGGAGACTAATGCATGGCTGGAAATTCATACACAGAAAACAGATGAGTAGAGCTTTTTGCTCCTAAAGGAGAGGAGAGGCTGAGCCTGGGAGAGAGAGAGGGGTAGAAGGAGAGAAAGAATGCATGTGTGTGTGTGTATGTGTAGAGAGATTCTACAAATCAATGGAGGTGTGGATACTACTACAACCTAAGCTCTAATTATCTGTTGCAAAAAAGTGCATGTCGACAGTTAACAATACCTGACAGCATGGCTTCTCGCTGGGAGAATGCAAATTCTGAAAAATCCAGATGAAAAGTGTGCGCTTGAATTAAGATATAAGAAAACACGAGAAATCATTCCCTCCGGTGAACGCCGCTCATTTCGGCAGGGAACAAAATAATCTACATTCAAAATTCATTTACATCATCATCATAGAGCAGATGCTCCCGTAATAAGAACGGAGCATGCTAAAGAGGCAAGACAAGCCACATGGTGCAGAAAATTAATCTCAATCTCAAATAGAGGTGTGAATTTCCTCGCAGTTAAGACTGTGCGCTGTAAATGTGAATGTATGCAGCTATCTCAGCTGGCCTTGTCTCCAGCTGTAGACCAGCCGTTTTAATCAACAGCAGGCATCCGCCCAAGCTCAATAAAAGACAGCATTCACAAACAGGAGCAAGACAAGTAATTGACCAGCTCGTGGTTGCACCCCACTTTTATTGCCAGATGACTTCATGCCGCATTTGTGCATCTGTGTGATGTGTGAACGTGCTCATGCGTGTAGTGATTCACATGTGTATATGAATGTGGACTACGTCTGTCTATGTTAATGTTAAGTTTGTTTATGCAGAAACATGTGCGGGAGATTTTCTCGCTGATTATCACGCACGTTGCTCCAAAATTATGATATCAACACAACCAGGATCACATATACTTACAAATTTAAAGCACTTTGGCACTTTGTAATTAAACCAGTGCTTCTCAGTGTGTATCACTAGCAGATTTCACCACAGTATGGGATAGTTTAATCGAGCTAGCACTTTACAAAAAACAACAAAACAAAATAAAAAATCTTTACAGTGCATGTTTTTCTTTGCAACACTTACTGACATTACCTGCGTTACACTATTACACTACAGTGTCTGTAGTGTATAAAATGAGAAACAACTGACAGTCCTAAAACTAATTTGTAACACACAGGCAGGCGTGCAGAGACGGAGAGAGATGTCAGCAGCAGCTGGTTTAAATTCTGTTCTTGACTTTTGTCTTTTTCTCTCACTGTTCCTGCGCCTCTTTGCCGCAACTGAGTGATGTTTCCTACACACCTAATCTGCACTGAGCGCTGAAAAACTACCCCTAATGTTTGTGCGTGCGCGGATGCGTGTCGGCGTGCATGGTGCCAGCCTTAATGTGAGCCAGCAGAGCCTTTTAATATCAGCAGAAGCTGTAGTGGAAGCACTAAGCAGACAAGGCTGCATACTGAGGAGGGAGGGATTGCCTTTTGAACGACAAGGGTGATTCATCAACTCCCCCAATCTATGGCCGGTATCCTTGTGTCATACACACAAACACGAGCACACACACACACGAGTCCATGTACACACACAGGCCGCACTGGTGGAGTATTATCACTTTATGTTGCATGGCGAAAAGAAAAGAGAGAGCTTCCTTGATGAATGTTACAAAGACAGCAATCCAGTGAAAGGTGATACACAACCAAACATGGAGATGCATTTGTACAGAGGAGAGTGGGAAGTGGGGAGGGGGGGGACAATGACCTGATAATGAGAGAGAGGGAGAGAGAGAAGGGGAGAGTGAGAGAGATTAGGGAAAGCTCTCAGCCCCAAAGGTGGGTAAGGCAGAGGGCAGAGAGAGGAACAGAAGGGGGATAAGGGGATAAAAAGACAGAGGAAGAGCAGGGAATAAAAAAAAATTCTTCTATTCTTATCAGTGGATAGCTTAATTGCCTTTGATGAGTCTAATTGGAGCTTTCTGAAGTCTAATGGCACAGGAGTCCTCAGAGACGACAGAGGACACATTACTGTAATAGCTTCTCTTCAAATTTTCTCTGCACCAAAAGTTCTCGTCTCTTCTTTTTCATTTGGTGGCGGCTGGTTCTAGAGTATCAATAATGATGCAGAGGAGGGCGGAGGGGATAAACCTATAGGTAGGGTTATGTGGGTTGGTTTGTGTGTGTATGTGTGTTGGGTATGTTTGCAAAGCAGCAGTAGCAGCAGTATTGGGTATGTGTTGACTTAATTAGGTCTGTGAGCTGCTCGCTTTCCTCTCCTCAGCAGAAGTTGATTAGCAATGCCAGCTGTCCCCAATGTAATTCAGAGTGTGCATGTGTGTGTGATCGTGCATGCACATGTAATATATGAGTATATGCATGTCTGTGAGTGTGGGGATGTGTTGATGTGTGTGTATGTGCTGGCTGCCAGCTGCCACGCAGTGCTGCCAATCCTCCATGATTAGTACCCACTGGCAACTGGGCTCAAACTGGTGCCAAACAGACCCAGGAGGGCAACATGGCCCATGGTAATCCTCCATCCCTCGCTCCCATCTTTCTCCTCTCTCCTCTTTCTCATCTACCTCTCTGCCTCTCCACTCATATCGATTGCTTTTCTGCTCCAAATGCCCTGCTCATCCTCCCCTTTATTTATTTTTTTTGCCTCCACTAAATGTGAGCAGATTTCCTCCTCACTAGGAGAAAGTAAAATGACAAAAACCTATATGTGAGAGGTACAAATACCCATGGGTGAAAAGTAGAACTGGGGTCTATGCCTTGACACAGTTGACTCTGTCACCGTGAACTTGCCAGCTCTTGGCAAGCGGCATTGCAGTGTACACGTTCGGCCCCCAGCTGATGACCTCTTGCTACCTCTCACCTGTTGAGATTCTTCTATGTGCCTCCACAGAAGCCAAGCACAGAGAGAGAGAGAGAAAGCGAGAGAAGGATGAATTCATTCAAAGAAGCCGAGTTTTGAATAAGTGAATGTGACAAGGTGAAAGATTAGAGGGCTGGGAAGCGATAGGGCGTTTATGCATGCGGTTCCCACATGTCTGGCACATTAAAAGGCTGCGTACACAGATATGCACACCTACACACACTTACACACACACACACAGCTCTATGGGTTTGGCAGACTGTGGGCTGTTGGACAGCTCTGGCATGGCAAAGGCTGCCCACCCATCTGCCCTGTGTCTTAGTAATGCAGTTACTTGTCAACGTGCATGTGTGTGCTTGGACTATGTTCACACTTACGTGCAAACAAACACAGGCATCCTATTGCAGTCTTCCCCACAAGTACACAAACACAGTCATAACTGTGACGTATGGACACAGATTCTGTTTAGTAACTGGGACACACACAAGATGCAGGAAACGCATGCTAGTAATGTGACGCACACACGCTCTCTCTCAATTGTGATTTTGTCAAATGTTGGTAATTCCAGCTGGGGCTTACAGCCTAAGTCTATCAGTGGTTGAGATTACAGACAGATTTATGTGATTCACAATCTCCCAGAGGACCTGTGGCCTTGCATTGGTTAATCACTGCTTCACATTCACTCTCTCTGTGCTGCTCTTTTCACTGCGCCTTTTCACTCTGCACCAGCGTACTCTGATGTAACACTCAAGCTATTCATGCCCCTGTTCTGACCATCAAAAATCACACACTCCGCACGGACCTCTTCCTTTCTGAATCGCGCCTTCGACAGGGTCAATTCTCAATAATCCCACCAATCAAAAGGTTAAACCTCCCCCTGACCTTCACCTGCTTCATAAAAGAGGGCAAATGCTTTTCCTCCTCTGATCAGCGGGCTTTTTCCACTGAATTATTGAGTTGTGTTATTGAATTTTAAGTTGCTTAGAATGCACATTTTTCACCAGAAACCATATAGAGAAATGACAGCTTATAAACTGAACCAAAACTTTAGCACTATATAACAAAAAAAAAGTGAGATTTAATAAAACTTAAAGTCAGTGTGTGAAGATTTTGATGTGATTATAGCTTTAAGTTTATTCTTCATAAGTTGTTCATAGAATTGAGAGAAACCTGGAGAAAACTGCACTAGAAAAGGTAGACTGGGACTGTAAATTAGTGTCATTAGTAAATGTTAGTGTAAAGGTACCTGTGTAGATGAAGCGTCCAGGTGTGCCTTTGCAGAACTGTTTGGATTTGTAGGAGAGCGTGACCTCCACCACCCCGGGGATGTGTCTGGGTGGAGTCTGGACACGGATGGCATGGGGGGTGATCAGCTACAGAAAAAAGCAGGAAGGGCGGGCAGATTAATGCGATGATACGTAATATCTAAACATGTGCACGGGGGGGAGGGACTATTCTCGGCTCATCTCGGACCTTTCCTCTGCAGCTTTGACTTTCTTTCTTTGTATAATCAGCCTGAAAATGATGCGTTAACGCTAAAGCCCTCAGGTGGCCTCGTAGCCTAAGGCAATGTCACTGTGAGGCTTAGGATGGTTATCAGTGCTGACACGGACTCTGTAAGAGGGGTTCAAAAGCAGTTATCTGTTTATGAATAAAACACACTTTCCTCTGCGTACGCCTATTGAACATTGTAAGTAAATGTATAATGTGCCTGCCTCTGCTGCCCCTGTCTCTGTGTCTGTCAGCTGAAGCTGCCGTTAGTCACATTAAAGCGCAATTGTGTCTTAAACAGGCTCACTTAGTGCGGCTGATGAGCCCACTCGCCACATATGTATGTTCATGCTGAAGGGTCTTTGAAGGAAAACGGTAACAAGACAAAACACAGATGAGACCTCGCTGAGTGCTCGTTTTCTGCACACTGTAGTGAACTAGCACTCAAAACTCGCAGTGCTCAAAAGCTATCACTGCTGCTGCCAGCACTTTGTGTATGTGCGCATGTATGTATGTATGTGTGTGTGTGTTGTTCTAACTGTCCTTTTCATTGCTCACTTAGCTAGGCTTTCATTCTAGCATTGTTTGGCCCCACTCACCTCTCAGCGAGATAATATAGGAGCTTTTTATAGAATTATTCCTTTACTAAAGAGAAAGCTGTTTAGCTGCACTGCTCACTGACCTTCAATTTCACACATAGACTCCATTTACATTTTAGTCATGTAGCAGATGCTCCTTACAAAGGGATTCATACTGTACGATGTGAACATATTTCAAGAAGGAAGATAGTACCATATTAAAAGACAGGAAGAGAGGGGAATAGCAATATGACAGAAATAAGAGGTGCCACAGAGAAATACAACAATAGCCTTCTATTCAGATTGTAAAATATTTCTAATATGAATTTATATTCCTGCAAATAGTTATTTCTTTCAGTATCCTGTAGTAATTATTATTACTATTTCAATTAAAAATTATTTCCAAAAATGCTGGCACTCTGTGTAAAATGTAAATATAAACTGAACGACATGTTTTTCCATTCATTTAAACCTTATATCTATTTTGGAATAGCATAAATATGTCATATGATTTGTTGAAACTGAAAAGATTTGTTTTGCTTTGCTGAAAAATCTATGCCCATTTCAGATTTTTAACGCCAGCAACACATTTGAGAAAAGTTGGGACAGGGACATGTTTACCAAAGTGTTGCATCACCTTTTCTTTTAACAACACGATGCAAGTGTTTGGGAACCGAGTAGTTGTGAAAGCCAAATGTTGTCCTATTCTCGCTTGATGCAGGACTTCAGATGATCAGCACCGCTGAACATGACTCAAGAACGACATATGCTTTGTTCTGTTCAAATAAAGGAAATCGTTTTTAAGGATTCTGGTTTTATCCGACAACATCATCACACACTGTTCTAAGTGTTCCTCTAGGTGATTTTTTAAATTAATTAATTTATTTATTTAACATTACCCAGCTTTTCCACATGATTTTTGTTTCCCCCATCCCCATTTTGTTTTGGAAATGTGTTGCTTGCAACAACTTAACATGTCTCATTTTCAACATTTGATGTCGTTTTGGTACAATTCAACTAAGCAAAGTTATTTGCAGATTGTTACATTCTGTTTTTTACATTTATATTTCATGCAGTATGGGTAACAAAGTTGTATCTGGTTATATTCTCAGTCTATAAAAGAATTACAAAATTATCAAATGACTAATACTATAGTGGGATCTTCAGTTTCTTTTTTCTCCTACTAGTAAAAAGGGTATTGTTGTCAAGCCAATTAAAAAAAACAAAAACAAAACATGGCTAAATTGTGACTAACCTCACTCCAGACTAGCATGGTTCCAAAGATGACCTGTAGGCCGTCAAAGAAGTTGTCCCCGATGATGATGACTGTTGCGCCCCCTGTGGTCCAGCCTTCACTGGGGCTGATGGCTTTAATGCTGGGGGTTGCTGGAAGAAAATATATAATAGATTAGATGCTAACTATCCTAATGACAGCCTAGAAGGTCTTTGCTATTGGCAGCATGTACAGTCCCCTTTACTTTCCATCTCTCCCTCTTTAACACACACACACAGACACACACATATATCACCTATCGCCTCTCTCCCAGGGGTCGGGGGGCGAGCGAGGAATACTAATCAGAGTGATTATATTCACCCCGTTATTAAACATCACCCCTGCCCTGTGTGTGAGGGCAGCGGCGGTGCACTTGTTTTATGACACGTGGCAAAGCGTGCGGGCGTGTAAATGTCAGGTGTGCTCAGTGTCTGATCAAAGGCCACGCGACCGGGGAACAGAGCAGAGCCAACAGTAGCTCTGCCCTCTGAATACACTGCCTTCATTAACCAAACACTTAGCTCTTGCTCAGCTGTCTGTTTCATATATCTGTGTAGTAGGCTGTATCCCAGACCCCGGCCACATGGGCTCCTTCCAGCTTCTGGCTGGTACATTTGTAATGCATTTTGTAAGCTTCCAGTGTTTTCTCTTAAAGCATATTCTTTGCATCTTATCAGACAAAGTACATGGGACCACAACAATAAACCACATTTTCAATAACTGCCATTCAGTGTGCTTTTTGACCTTATCTCTTGGTGTTATGGACTTGGAGATTACTGGATGTGATTGAAGAAAAGAACAGCATTGGGAAAATACATGTTTATACAAGCTAAATCTCCTCTCCTTAACAGATATGCAGCTTGTCAGACATGCTGTAATTCTGTAAAGCGGCATAATCCACTTTAGACTAGGCTGACTTTTTTCCCTGCAGCCTAGCCTTTGCTCTTTGCCTGACTCCCTGTTCTGTTGATCCTCCCCAACAAGCTGGAATGATATTTAGCCCCCCGATACGCCTGCAGAGATCAGCGTTCACCAAGCAGCAATCTGTGGCCGTAATCATGGCCTAAGATGCCTCCTTTTCACAGCCGCTGATATTATGTGCGCTCGATGTGCATGTGTGTGTTTATATGTGTGCGTGTGTGTGTGTGTGTGTGTGGATTAACCAGATGGTGGAACGTGAATCCATGTGATAGGATTATACTTTGGGGTGTTCCTCGGTGCCATCTGTTCAACTCTATGCACTGCTCATCTATTACCGCCTGAAATGGGCCCCAAAGTTGCGCATCCTGCACACAAACTGAACCCACACTAAAAAGAGAAAGGGAAAGGGGAAAAAATAAAAAGAAACCACTGTCCTCTTTTTTAAAAAAAAAAAAAAATCAATTTCTCTTTTCTTTATACTGTTAGGCACTTTTACCCCTTTCTTTCATCACATTTACATTTCTCCCTGTAACCCTCTGTTCTGTGCTTTTATTCCTCTTGTTCCTCCTTTTTAACTCTCATCACCAGGAAAACAGAAAATCAGAGGGGAAGAAATTCCCAAACAAATCTCTCCGACACAGGGAACATCTGTTGGTGTACTGTGTGTACTCCTTTATGTGTAAGATCCAAGTCTCGCTGATGTCTCCAATATGTCTCATCTTTGTGAACTTTTCTAATCATCTGTGAGACCAGTCGCAGGGACAAGTGGTCCACCTTGCCTCTGGAGAATAGTCATTAGAAAGACTTAACCATAACATTCAATCTTAATGCAATCTACTATAGGCCGTCATGTAAATCCCCTCTTATTTTTTTGTCATTATCATCCCTGAGGTTGACTTTCCTCAAAGAAAAAAAATATGTTTCTCTTATTCAATGTCTGGGAAATCGAAATGAGAAAATAACTGGATTAGGGACTTGGGAATCAGTGCAGGCTCCTAAATCATGTGCACATGTCATTATGAAGTATTAAAGGTTTGGGTTTGACTGTGCATGCGGGGGTGTGTATGTGTGTGCAAGGGGCTTTTCAGTATGTGTATGGGTGTGTTTGAAAACCTGAGGGATGGGGAGTGATGGAGGGCTGGAGGATAAAAGCAGGTCTCCGAGGAAATAAAGCCAGTGTTGGCTTTAAGCAGAACAGACCTCATAAGACACATAGTGCTTATGCGAGGCAGAGTAGAAGGCCCAGAGGCAGAGACCTGAGGGGAGCAAGCCACAAGGGAGAGACAAGAGACTCACTAGCTACCACTCACTCCTCTCTGAGCTCGAGTTAGAAACCCTACAAGAGAGGAAAGTGAGAATCCGGGAGGAAACAGGAGAGAGATAAGAAAGAAAGCAGGTTGGAGGGGAGTGGAGTGGGAGACAGAGGAAGGGTTGAGTGTGGAGCCAGACAGGGGGGAAGGGGTTGAGAGAGGGAGGGAGAGGAGTGGAGTCATAGAGAAAGAAATAAAGTAAAGAGACAAAGAAAGATGGGAAAGAGAACCTAGGTGTTTTGTTCTGGCTTTTAATACCATGTTCCAGGTAGGATGGCGTTCCTTCTGAGGGGTCCAGCCTCCGAGCTCGGCGCCCATGTTTTGAGTTATTGTGCACAAACATGTTGTCAGAGACGGCCAGGACATGACCCTCCACGCTCACTGTAGTCGACACAACCACCTGAGAAAGGGAAAACCAAAAGTACTGATCAAAAACAACATACAGCACACTGATGTAGATGCTTACAAATCTTCAGTAATTGTATGTTGTTGTGACTACACTGAACAAGCATTATGAGTTCTTGCAAAATCCTATGTGGATTAATTCAATTCAGTTTTATTTATATAGCGCCAAATCACAACAACAGTCACCTCAAGGCACTTTATATTGTAAGGTAAAGACCCTACAATAATACAGAGAGAAGAGAAAACCCCAACAATCAGACGATCCCCTATGAGCAAGCACTTGGCAACAGTGGGAAGGAAAAACTCCCTTTTAACAGGAAGAAACCTCCGGCATAACCAGGCTCAGGGAGGGGCAGCCATCTGCCGCGACCGGTTGGGGGTGAGGGGAGGAAGACAAAGACATGCTGTGGAAGAGAGCAAGAGATTATTGGCTCTCTTCCACAGATTATTGGTTAATCCTTATAACATAAGGATTAACTTATGTTTACTTCAATGTGAAAGTGTTTACACCTCTTTTGCTATATTTCTTTGTGAAGACTTGTTAATAGATTTTATAGGAATGAATAGATTTTAATATATGAGTAATTGCTTTTCTATTAAAAAATGACTGTGTATCAATACAGGACTTTTTTCTTGTTTTTTAGATAGATAGATAAGTTTATTTCAAACATGTAAAAGAATAAAATACAATCAACATATATGGAGATTCACCAAAAGAAAAAAACAATATATGAATCACCTGTATGTAAGTAACTCAAGTTTTATGCTTGAAAGGGAGTAGGACCACCTTCCTGTCTAATGAATGATAGCAATATTCATCTTACCCACACACACACTTACCTACATTACATAATCTTTATCCCACTTTTAATACATTTTTTAATAATATTATTTATGCATATAGTCTCACACATACATGACTTTTAGCACTTGTTTTCTTCTATGAACAGTATGTTTTACACTATACTTTCATTTTTTTTTGTCCTGGACTTTTGCATAGGAAGACGGGGGCACATTTAACGTAATTTTGCCTGCTTTACTATATCTGGCATGCTTGTTTAGTTTAAACCTGGAAAAACAAATTATTTTGGCCACTTAGGAAAATAGCTGGAAACACGATATGTGTTGCTGTTGTATAAGCAAACCACTGCATACAGTTGCCTACTTACATATCCAGCAAACATGGATCACTCTCGTTTTAGCTATGTTTTGGTCTTCACCAACCTCTGAGAGAAATGGCAGGCTCTTTAGCTGCTAAATGCCTCTCTACCTTCACCAGCAGGTCTCTGTACCAGAGACATTACACCATGGATCCTGAATATCAATTTATTGGGGGAATTCCTTGAAGGCAAAGATGGTTGTTGTCCTGCCTCTGCCCCAAAGAGCCAATCAGCAACCACATC
This sequence comes from Heterochromis multidens, assembly GCA_015108495.1. Lineage (NCBI taxonomy): Eukaryota > Metazoa > Chordata > Actinopteri > Cichliformes > Cichlidae > Heterochromis > Heterochromis multidens. Next base: position 32,949 of record VUQS01015157.1, read on the forward strand.
TGGACACATATTAGCCAGTTGTTTTGATGCCCTATTGCACGTGCAAAGTGTTTTGGCTCATTGTAACATGAATTAGCATGGGATTTATTCAAGTGCTCTGGTGGGATAACACGGTGATTGTTGGCACTCAGGATGGAGCTATAAAACAAATCCTTGATGTACTGTAACAATGGCCGGTATAGTTAAAGTGTAACTTGTTGGGGGAAAAAAAGCTTTTTCGTGGCAAAATCATTTCAGATTTAACTGGTGATTCTAGAAATGCAATTGTTATGTCCCAGTGACCATTGAAATGAAAGTTATAGCTCTTTCATCATTCTGTTAGACAAGGGCTTCAAAATAACCACCAAGCTTGTTGCCAAGATGGCTCCCAGTGGTGAGCCTTGCTTCCAAAAGGAACAGGAAACACGTGTACAGTGGATTTTCAGAGCTTTTTCCTGAAAGCAGCTGCTGGCTGCCACTGAAAACAATGCTGTGAGAGCAGTAAGAGTTGTCAAAGCAAAGAGCAGAAAGATGCTTTGAAGAGCTTTCAAATACAAAGTTGGGTTTCCTAACGGCTTCAAATCTAGTTAATGTTTCATGAGACATTTTGTAGCCATGTTTGTGGCGTTTACGTATGCGGGTTTAGAATTTAACCATTTTTGTTGTAATTGTTTATTAATTCTTTTGTAACATTAGAACATTTATGCTCTGTGGCTTTCACTAGACATTTCACTAGAAAGAGATCTTTTGAATTCTTTCCCATATTCTTTAAAAGGAGCAAAGTTATGCTGTGGTTGTGTCTGTTGCCTTGAAAAAAAAGACTGAAGTGTTACTCTTGTCCACTATAAACACTGAGCTAGGTATTCAGACAGTTATGTGTCACCTGAAAACGCCTCATGTCTCGAGGGTTCCCTGCATTCTTCAGGCAGTTCTGGTTACACTTCAGGAAGAACTTGAGGAAGAACCTGCACGTGCAAGAGAGACAAACAACAAGAGAATCGCGTGAGGTGTTGCAACAGCACCTGTGAGTCATTGAAAGAACAGTGTGAGCTACCTTCAATAAAACACACAACACAAATAAAACAAATAAAACAGCAGTGGCAGACAAGGCTCATACACTATCCCACCCTCATCCATCAGTTGTTTATGACAAAGGCACTTTTCTATGTAAAAACAGCTCCGGGATATTGAGTAAGATGCTACCTTGTATATCCATCTCTTGGTGCTGCTGTCACACCTTGCCATAAACTCACCGGGGCAGACCCCCCCCCCCCCCCCCCCCCCCCCCCCCCCCCCGGGGGCCGGGGGGGGGGGGGGCCCCCCCCCCCCCCCAGGGGGCCCCCCCCCCCCCCCCCTCACTCCCT
>VUQS01015166.1:2276-14056 GCA_015108495.1 Heterochromis multidens
CCAACAAGACTGTTTTTTTTTTTTTTTTTTTTTAAAAAAACAGTGTAATTTTTAAAAACGGGGCGCAGATGCTCTCACGAACTTGCTGGGTGAAGAATTGCTCTTGTTGGACAGGCAGCAGGAGCTCACAGGAACAGGCAGACCCAAACAGGAAGTAAACATTAGCGACACGTTGAAGCAACAACACAACGGCGACAGCAGAGGGGGCTGTTATTTCTCTCATTTTATTATGTAAACGGCCAAAATTATCCGTTTTGAAGGACAGACACAAAAGGCACGTGTGTATTTACATAGTTGAACTTATATAGGTTAATAATGATCAGGTTTTAATTGTCCCTCTTTATTTCTTCCTTTAAAAGATCACAACTCTTAATACAATTATCTTCTTGCAGAGGTGCCTGGTGGTAAAACCCAGCCTGCATTAAATTACAAACATAAACACAAGTCTTTTCAGTTGCCTTATCATGTTGTTTCATGCTTAATATAATAAAGACAGTAAACTTTGTTCATATCTCGTGTTCAGTCTCATACTCCTGCATGATGTGTCAGTTTGTGAGGTTGCCGACTCAGGCTCTCAATCTGCTTGACCAAGAACTGCTTGTCACGGCCCTCCTGTAAACCAAAGACCCATAAGTGCATGTGAGGATTAGGAAACCATGAAAGTTTAACTCATTGCTTCAAAGTGAGCCATAATGACATATATAACATTTACCAGATCTCCATTTATTTATTTTTTTAGTGTAAGGAAGGTTGAAAAGTGGATCAAAGATGATAAAAAAGCTAAAATTATTATTGTTTTCCTCTCATTCTTACAGGCCTACACTTAATAACTGTGTTTTTGTGCGTATGTTAACTTGTTTTTTATTATAGTTTGTTCTGTTGTTGCCTTAAGGCATAGTAGACCAACATAGGTTTTTATGTTTTATCTTTTATGTTAAATTGCCATTGTTCTTTCAGTTTTTTTTTAGAAATGAAAATTAAATTAGGTATTGAATTGGGGTGCATTTAAATATTTTTAATTATTATAATTAATTAACAAAAATTAATGATTGATGTACATAGGTTTTTATAGGTGGATTTGACTGTGTGTAGTGGTTGTAAAGTGGCTGTAAGTACATCCTCTTTGAATCCCAAAGTTTTACCTTTGAAAAAAGGTAAAACTGAAAATTGAAATTAAGTAAATACAAACTCAGATGAACAGCAACAAATGACATATTATACCATTTCATTCTTTAACAAATACTGAAACAAAAGGCAGAAGCAGTCGTGTAAAAGGACAATTAGACGACGACTGAACAAGTATGGCTTGTTTGGAAATGTTGCCAGGAGAAAGGCTGTTGTCTCTAAAAAGAACATGGCAGCACAGCTTAAGTCTTAAACAGCCCACAAGACTTCTGGAACAACGTCCTTTGTACAGATGAGACCAAAGTGGAGATGTTTGACCATAATGCACAGGACCAGGTTTAGTGAAAACCAAACACAACATATCAGCACAAACACCTCATACCAACTGTGAAACACGGTGGTGGAGGGGTGATGATTTGGGCTTTGCAGCCACAGGACCTGGGCACCTTGCAGTCATTGAGTCGACCATGAAGTCAGAGTCAAATGTGAGGCCACCTGTCCGACAGCTAAAGCTTGGCTGCAATTGGGTCATGCAACAGGATAATGATCCCAAGCACAGCAGCAAATCAACAACAGAATGACTGAAAAAGAAAAGAATCAAAGTGTTGCAGCGGTCCGGTCAAAGTCCAGACCTCAAACCGACTGAAATCCTGTGCCGGGCCACAATTCCTCCACAATGACGTGAGAGACTGATAAATTCATTCAGAAAATGATTACTTAAAGTCATTGTGGTTCAAAAGCTACTAAATCAGGGAGTGTACTTAGTTTTTCACACACTGCTTCTGCATTTGGCAGGTGTAATATGGTGTAATGTAATAATGTAATTCATGTAATAATAATAATAATAAAAACAAAACAGTTTACCAGTTTAAGCTGGGCTTTTAGCAGTGCAACACTTCTCCCATAGACAGTTGCTAACGCTATGACGTAGCACATCACCACACTGCCAGGGAGAAAAGAGACATAATGTTACCTCATAAAATGCAAGGACTATGTAATATGCAGTGTCATCATAATACACAGAGTATACAGAGAGTTCACGCACACTGATAATGCAAAAAGAGGGATGGAGAATGCCTGGGAGCCGATGAAAAAGAGAAACTCCCGTGTGACTTCAGAGAGACTGGAGAAAGACTTCGGAACAACCAACCACATGGTAGGGAATAAACGGAAAGGACCGCAACCGTAAGAGGGATGGATCCTGTTTGGAAAAGAGGGACACACCCGTCCTCAGCAGTGTTACATAACATGGAAAATGTCTTCATACAAAGTTTATAGCAGTGACAGAATTGTGCGAGCTTTCTTACAATGCTGCAGAAAAAAGCCATTGTGTTACAACTGTTACAGGGAAGTACGAAGCACTCACTCAGAGAGACTGTAAATCATGACAACTGTTGCCAAGCCCCATCCAAACAGGAGCACCACCAGGAAAAAGAAGGTGGAGGTGGTGGAACGAAACGTCTTCAGCGCTGGCCGACAGTTTTGGAAGAGTGTTATCTGCGGGGGAAAGTGACAACTTAATACTGGATTAGGGACACAGTCAATGGGTAATGTGTGAAATGTTGGCGGTGTTAAAGCTAGAGCTTCACCTTCTTGCAGTAAAACAGGATGACAAACTTTATGGTGTTGATAGCGGGCAGCAGAGGGCAAAAAAGAGCTCCTGCCCAGACCACAGTCTGACCATAAACCAGCCCGAGCACGTTGGAGGGAACCACAAACTCCTGCCGCCCCACCCACTGAACAGGCTTACAGGAACATTTATCAACCACAATCCTACCACATAAAGAACACCACACAGCTGAATACAAGACTGATCGACCAGTATTCAAATATATACAGCGTGCATTTGCATAATGTCAATCAGTATAACTCATGTATTTATACTATGAAAAAGTACCTGCGTGGAAATTCAACCAGCAGAAGAACAGCGACAGTGATGAGGAGGTCAAACACCGTCAGCTTGTACATCTCCTGTCCCACACGTGTTTCCCAGCACTACCAATAAGAAAAGATAACCTGTCTTTCAGTGTGGACATGCTGAATAGATCCAAGACTGATGTTACTGTTATGTTAACCTATTTGTCTATTTGTCTGTTTTGTATTTTACTAAAGCCTTTGTCAGCAGGATGAGGCAGTTGCATAGCTGCTACTGTTGTCCCCAAGAGATCAAGAGATATTCACTGAAAAACCTGACATGCTGTATTATTGTTGTTTATGACTTTCTTGAATACCAACAGACTGAAAATGGGTTTCTTGTTGAATTATTCTGTCAGTTCCTCTTTTGCATGTTGAAGCCTTCGGGGGATCCTACTTAATTTACCCTGCAATGTCTTGATCCAGAAACAAACTGAAAGCACTGTTTCTTTCCATGACAGGGAATGTAAATACAAAAAACAGAAGTTCTGTTTTATAAGACTCCCTCTGTGCTATTATGCTTTGAGACGGAAGATCAGAGCAGCATGCAGTGCATAAAGTAGTATAATTACAGAGAAGGTTTTGTTGTACTGGCCCAGTAGACAATCTTCATTGGTCTTGTCCCCGTTGCAGGTGATCTGACTCCACAGGGTGTAGAGGAGGACGCCCAGACTCACCAGACGCAGAAACACTGCCCTGGGTGTGGAAGAGAAATGGGTCATTTCCACTCATCTAATTTTAATTTCATACTAATCTTACTTGATAACTCAACACAGATTAGGAGCTACTACCTTTCAGGTTTAAAAAATTGTTGTATAAAACTATTCACCAGGTTTAAAGTAGTGAAGGTTTTAAGTTTTGTTTAACCTTAATAATCACAGAAGTGCATTTGCAGGAGGGCTGCAAGAACAAGCTTTTTAGCTGATGCAAGTTGTTCTTTATACTGGATCCAGTTTGATCTAATATTTTAAAAAATGCAACACATGCCACACAAAGTATCCTGAGTTGAAATTGACATTTGTAGAACAGCTAAGATGGTGGTTGAAGCATAATTTCCAAGTGGGGGGGAAAAGATGGTTTTTTAACCTTTATATTGCACTTAATATTGCAGAATTATGGCTGAAGCATTACAGCAGCTTGTGTATAGCTATGCATGAGCTGCTAGATACCAAAACATGTGGGTTAGATCATATTTTTGCTGAACATCTTAAATACGCTGGTATTAGGCTTGCTCCATTGCTTTCCATTTGTTATGCTGTTTGTATGATCCATGGCTTGTTGCCAGACCCAGTGTTGTCTGTTCTGTTAGTGCCAATCATTAAGGATAAAGCTGGCAAGTCAGAGAGTCTTGTAAATTATAGGCCTTCAAAAGGTCCATTGATAACCAGATCAGCTTTAAAGCCAAACATGGCACTGATTTGCGTGTATATTCTTTAAAGGAAATCAGTTTTTATGTTTTTTACCAATGCCTCCAAAGCAAAATAAGTTGGGGTTAAAAAATCACACTGATGATGTAGAGGTCTCAAAATCTCATGTATCAAAGGTTAAGTTCAGTCAAAGGGGGGTGCCAAAATACATCATGAGAGATCTCACTTACTGGTATTCCAACCAGATGTTGCAAGTATGGGGCGACAGCATTTCAGCCTCGTTTTGGGTGAACAATGGAGTCAGTTCTTTTTTTTTTTTATGTTGATGATTTGTCTAAGAAGTTGAGAGCCTGTAAGGTTGGGTGCATGATTGGTGGTATTTTAGTGAACCATATTATGCATGTGGATGATCCTGCAGCCTTTAGTCCTAGTATCCCCTGGTCTCCAGCAGCTCCTTCACATATGATCTGCTTATAATGTAGAACATGAAATCAGATATGATTGTCTGTAAGAGTGCTGTCATGATTTGTAGAATAATGGAGGACAAAGATATATGTTTTCCCTGATTTGAATTGTGGGATAATAATCTTATTGTGTGTAATAAGGTCTTGGTTAAGGTCTCTAATATCTTGAACATCTTATTAAGATGATAAACGGATGATAAAGATATTTATAGACAACGCTGGATGATGTATGCACAAGCAAACATCCTCTTACTCAAATTTTGTGCTTATATAGATAGAGCGAAAACCACTATGTTTTGTGCATACTGCACACCTCTGTTATACTTCTGGCATACTTGTAGATGAACTATAGGAAAGCGAGTTTATGAAAACTTAATGAGGTTATTATTGAACAGACTCAGATGGCTCAGCTCCAGTGAAGTGTTTGTAGCTGCTGGAGTCAGTACATTTAAGACCTTATTAAGTAATGTGAGATATATAATATATATAATCCATTTGCAGGCTCAATGCTTTTCAGAATAAGATCATTGTGGGCTTTACAGATTAAAGGTTTAGTACCACCAACTATCAGTCTCTACTGTGGAGACACTGGAATATTTGTCTCTTTATGGGAAGGTGACTTGGGTGTATTTTTATTTGTTTTTATCTTGTTTGTTGTGCTTTCTATGACTTTTGTTTGTTTTTATGGAGCACGAGTCTGGAATAAAGTTTGATTGATTGATTGATTGATTAATTGATTGATTATTTTGGGGGTAATTCATTAAACTTTTTAAGCAATTTTTATCAGATTTGACAGGCGACTCTATGCAGGCAGTTTTTACGTCCTGGGGACCCAAGAAATTAAAGTTAATTCACCTAATGCTTCAAAATAACTGCCCAAATAAGTGCCCAGAGATGATTTAGGATGGCTGCTGAGTGGTGAGGCTTGTATCTACAAGGACTTTGGGTCAACACATTGACTAAGAAGGCCACCTTTATAGCACTATGACTAAAGTGAATATAGCATTTGTCGTGTTTAATTTTCTGGTCAATTTTTAAAATAGGTTCAGCAGCATCATTGTCAATGGTTCATCTTTTATAAACCTGCATTTACTCTCTAATTTACAGTAAAATTGTTCATATTTGCTGGAGTTTGTCATATCTCATTGTGTACAGGTGATAAGAAGACTTATACTGGGGCCTTTTGTAGCTGTTACTAACTAAATTCAGGTAGCTTCAGATGACATCAATTTCCCACTTTTGCAGAAGGTTTTGTATCATAATTCTGATTTTTCCAGCATTACAAACACAACAAATTGAATGGAAACTATCTCACAAACTATCTTACAAACCTTAAGAGAGCCGCTATGATAGTAGTGCTGGGGGAGTATTTCTCTATTAAGGCGATCTGGTCACACAGCAGAGGCACCACAAAGTTTCCGGTGGTGATGACCATGGATGGGAGATACTGAATAATCAAGCCAAGGAGCCCTTGCTCATTAATCCTCTTCTGTTTAGCAGAAATGGGAGACAGTCACCCAGGGCTTTAACAAGATCAGGTTGGCATCATCATTTTTACATTGTTTACCTGGCTGAATTTTGTGGCCACAAAGATGCCATAGAAGGCTCCTCCAATGAACCCAAGTGAAAGAAAAGCCATGAAAACACGCAGAGAGTATAAAACCACTTTTTTTGATGTTGACAGATTAGCTTCACGTCTCTTTCGACTCTCCTCCTCCAGATCCACCTGGTCGAGAGAGAGAAGAGAGACGAGGGGTCACTAAAAGGCATGTCATGTATATGAAGCTGTGCTTTATAGGAAGAAAAGCTGCCACATGTGGGTCACGTTTCTCTTTTCCGACACTTCATCCTGTTAAGTAGGCTAGATCCCTTCTGACCTGTAGCTGGTAGAGGATGTTTTTCTGCTTCAGTTTGGTAGCTCTGTCTCCCAGGCAACCATAGTCCCATCTGGTGAACACGATCATGCTGTAGTTGCCCACCCCAGCGCTGCCTCCCGTTGCCACAGCAACTCGAGCTGCAGTCCCCATGCTGTGTGTGTGTGAGCAGCCAGCAGTCAGTGAAAAGGATACAGATGCGAGTCAGGCTGACTGAACTCAGGACTCTGTTTTTTTTAAAATGTCATTCTGTGCATTGGGACAATCAATCCGAGCTGTCACTGAGACAGAGCTAAACACACAGCCTTACACCTATCTCTGTGGGGACCCTTTATCGACATAATGCATAGGTTTAACATTAGTTAAATATTGTGTTTCCAGACCCCATGAATACAGTAAAACAAAACAAACCTTGACCTTTATTCCAGAACTTGGTAGTTTTGGTTGTGGGACTGACCGTGTTATGATGCAGATGAGACAAAAGGCAAAGTAGAAGACAGCAGTGAGGATGTAGGCAAGGGGGATGTTATAGGAGAAGTTTGTGTCCTGCACCACTGTGTTGCTGTAGTAGCCATAAAACAGGTACGAATACTCCATAAAACCCTGTAGAGGACAGATGATTACACAATTAAGTTTAACATGCAATTAAATTTCCTCGGCTGAGAATAAAAGCATAAAAATTGTGCAACTTCTTCACATCTTCTACAATATAGCCCTAACTTTTGTGATTTAGGCCTATATTGTAGGCTTCAGCTGCAACATGATATGGGCCCAAAAAGTATCAAATAACACAAATGAACCAGCCTCTTTCACAGAAAACACTTGCAGCAGAAAAGCACAGGTGTAAATCCTGAAATGAGTCACGGCTGATTTAAATTACCTGCTTTAGTTTCAGTGTTGTGGCTCTGTGTGTGCTGTCTTGGTTTCATACTCATGCCAAAATACTGTCAGTAACACCTGTGACTTTCTCTTTTCAAACCAACATACATAAAAAGACATTATTTATGACTTCAGCTGTTCTGCAAGTCTCTTAGCTTCTTACCGTTCCTGAAAGGAAGTCGAGCAGGTACTGATAGAACACCTTCGAGCCTGGAAGGTTATAAAAAATAATAAAATAAAATAAAATAAAACACAGTAAACAAAAAGCTTACTCTGAACATAAAGGTCATGCTGTTGCCTCAATTATTTATGATCCTTTTTCAACAACTAAAAGAAACAGAAAGAGACAGCGAGATGTAAAAGCTGCAGTGGAGACTATTAAACTGTACACAACCATCTAAATAATATTTGTTTCTCATACAGCTTTAAAATAATGAAGGGATTTGGGAAAGTCATACATCCTCTCGTAAAGCTCCTTCAGGTCTAGAGAATAAGTGACGTTATGGATAAACTTGTGGTTGTGTATGATTGAATGTTACAGAAATTGCATTTTTTAAGATACTGGTTTGGGGATAAATATTCTGCTCATCCACAGGTGAGCATGCCTTGTTTTATTTCTGAAGGGAATACCAGAATGGGTACCACTCTCTCTACATTTACTCCTACGAACGACCCAGTCTCTATGGCAGGGCTGTTGCCTGGAAACTGTTGCAGCAAACTGTGAGAAGGCTTCCTGTTTTTATTAGGAAGAACTGTGCTAAAAGATGAGTAACAAGGAAATAATGTGTGGATATGGAGAAACAGGACATACCAGTGTCATTTGTTCCATTCAAGTTACCGCTAAATGAAGTAAGGTTAGCAAACGTGCTGTTATCTGTGCTGTTGGTCTCCACAGATCTAAAGACAATGCTGGGGGTGAGGACAAATCCAGCAATCAGAAAGAAGGAAACAAAATTAAGAACCACCAAGAACCGCAGGAACACGAAGTAAGACTGGACACCACCTCCAAAGTTCCCTGTGTGGGCAAAGAGCCATAGTTTGGTTCAAAATGTAAAATATTATACTTGGACACCACAGTATGTGTAACATGCAGGACTGAACTTTTTTTCCTTAATGTCCATTTGTATTAATTAACTTCATGTGTACCTCCAATCTTTTGCACTGACTTCCTCCACAATGAGAAAAAGTAAAGAAACTGTCTGCAGTTGTTTTCGAGTTTACACAGCGATTTGGTCTGTCTCCGTTTCCAGGACTCAGCTCTGGAAACCACCGACAACCGCATTTGCTGCACGTCCCTGTAAAAGACAATTACAAAAGAAATTACATTAAAATTACAATTCTGTAATTCCCTTTCTCTCCTTCTCCATACTTTTATCTTCCCATCATTTCGGTACAAGTTCATCTTTGTTTCATCTGTCCAAAGAATATTTCCAGAGCTGTGCAGGCACTTTGAAATGTTTTCTGGTGAAGTCTAATCTGGCCTTCTTGTTCTTGCGTGTAACCAGTGGTTTGCACCTTTGGTAAACTCTCTGTATTTACATTCATGAAGGCGTCTCTTGATTGTAGACCTTGCCAATGATACGACTACTATGTCCTTGAGGGTGTTCCTGACTTGGTTAGATGTTGTGAAGTTGTTTTTCTTAAGCATGGTAGTTGTCTTCTGTGGTCTTTGAGGCCTTTTGGTGCTGCTGAGCTGGCCAGTGTATTCCTTTTTTTAAAGAATAAACCAGATTATTGATTTGGCCTCTCCTAAAGTTTATTTAATCTTTCTGATAGGTTTGTTTTGGTTTTTCAGCCTAATGATGGCCGCCTTCACTAACATCAACATCTCTAAATACAAGGTCAACACTTGACTCCAGATCTTTTATCTACTTGATTTGCAATCAAACGAGTGAACAAGCCTCACATGGCCATGAAACTGCTTATCAATCAACTGTCCAATTATTTTTGAGCCTCTGAAAATGGAGGACTGTGCTAAAATAAAAATGGCTGTAATTACTAAACAGTTATTATTATTATTATTATAACACTTTTGTTAAATCCACTGAATTAAAGCTGAAACTCTGCAGGTCAATCACATCCCGATTGTTTGATTTAAAATCCACTGTGGTGGTGTACAGAGGCAAACCTACAAAAACTGTGTCATTGTCCTAAAGTTTATAGACCTAACTGTAGGTACCAGTTGTCTATAACAATTGACTAATTTGGAATTTAGTTGGGTTTAAGTGAAGATATGCTGTGAATGATTTTTCTTCCAAGAAACTAGTTGGAAATTATTTTGTGTCGAGTAAATAATTGTGGAAATTACAAAAGGAAAAATTGCAGACCAAAATTATTACAGCTCTATTATAAGATTCACGTTGTTTAGATGATTTAAGTTATTTCTCATATACTGCTAAATGTTCAAACCAAAGTAAAGCAAGTCAACAAAGTAAAGTTATAAAGGCAAGGCCAAGTTAGACAGTGAGATAAGCAACAGCGTATTTTATCCATTAATGATGAAGAGTGATTACATTTTTCATTTGTAAGAGGAGGAATGTGCTGCTCTATAACAGTTACATACTCTTTCTTTAAGACAGCATTCAGTTTTGGGAACACGCTAACATTTACCAGCACTTCACTGTTGTGCTCCTGACCTTTATACTCAGGGCATTAATTGACTCCAAATGTGGGTTCTCCATTAGCTTTCTTTTACCTGTTGCACTGTGTTTGCCTCTGGTGGGGTGGATCTCAATTAATGAATTTGTGAAACTTCACCACCAAACCAGGAAAAGGTTTCATACCTTATAGTTCTTTTTTGACGCATGGGCAGGGCAATACTCCTGAGATCCCGTTTGGGTCCACCGTTGCTGGCTTCATCCTTGTCTGTGGGGGTCGAGCCCCAGTTGAACTGAGGATAATTCTGATTGGAAGCTTGAGATGAAACTTGCCATAACCTGAGTGACTGCTGCTCACCAGGGTAACCATTTCCTGTGAGTGAAAGACACTCAGATATCATCTAAGAGTTTAGAACAAAACAAATATGAACAGATAAGTGTGATCACCTTCAGTGTATTCATAAAGCTGACTTGAGTCTCGTCTCCGTAGCTCACTGTCCATCTCTCTGATGATAGTTAACAGCTTTCCTCTGTAACCACATCTAATAGTTGACCAGCAACAAATCCAGACTCAAACAAATAAGTGAAGCACTTCCTCATGATCTGTGTATCCATGAACTACTTCCTTGTTGTCTCCTTTCACGAACTTTACTCCTTTTGTAAATGACCATACGATCACTTCCTTATAGGCTTCAACCTAATGAGTTAGGTCTAACCAGCCAGAAGGAAAAAGCACACTGATAACAAGGATGTTTGACACAGTATTTTGTCTTATTGAAGTGTTAATCATAAATGTCTTGACTTTACAGTAAACTGCATTTTAACAGTGGGCAATGATGGCAGGAAATGAAATACAACACGTTTATGTTTACAACAAAAGGTTTTTAATCACAGGATGTAGTTAACTACATTTACTTAAAGAAAACACCAGTGCTGAAAAGCTGATGTACACATTTTGTTTTCTACCAGCCACATCCTAACGCTTTGCAGAGGCTTTAATATGAACTTTATAACAACCAAAGTATTCACAGAGGATGTAACACTGTCGTAAAGCAGGGAATGATACAGCCAGTGCAGTGTGTGAAGCCAAATAACAAAAACACAAAACAAGCCAAGAAAAAATAAACACTCCGGAGTCGAGCGGTGAACAGAAGGACTCGTATTCACAATCATCACCGTGCAACAGCAAAAAAATTTCTCCAACAAAAAAGTTTATTTGTAATTCAATTGATCTCAGCTCTGAAGGCCTTTCAGTGCTGCTCTGTCATGCTCATGTAAAATAAGGATACAGCAGGGCTACCACACAGTGTGAAACAAAAGTGAGGGCCTGGCGATAACTCAATACCGTCATGTATTAACTGTCAGCTGAAGCGGACTGTGGAGATCAAACAGTTTGATCAATATTACAGAAATGTTTGTATCACAAAAATTCAAAATATGGCCTCTCTAAAATACCCTATTACTGCCTTGAACACACATATTGATGTTGGGAAAAATAATTGACAGTGAGACATGTCCTGGGCGTTCCCCACCTCTTGCCCAAAGTCAGCTGAGGTTGTC
>VUQS01015167.1:3077-33643 GCA_015108495.1 Heterochromis multidens
TGAACAGCACGGTTTCATCTCTTCACAGTGACACAAATAGCATAGTATGACAAAGTGACAGATAGATGATCCATTGCAGACGATGTAATTGAAAACGCTAGGAGGGGGTGGACAATTAATCTCTCTTTCTCTCACTGCTTAAAATTTCCATGGAGAAATACCTCAAAATGCAGATAATTGATAAGAGTATTATTGATTAGATGGTTTGGGAGGGGAGGCAAAGAGGTGCAGAGGTTTTCCATCACTAATCTTTCTGGCTGTGACTGCATCTAAATAACCTGCAGAGAGGGATAAACAGGCGCATCCATCATGGGATGGCTGGTGGAGACGATGATGAATGCGTCCACCCTCTGCCACCCTCTGCTGCACCTCTCTTTCCTGGTCAGGGATAGGAAGTGACACCGGCACTCAGGAGAAATACCAGGCTTAAACTGAGCAGGAAAATGCCTACTTTAGCTCTTCTGTGATGGAAGGACTCAGGGCAGGCTTTGCATGTGAGTTGTTAGAATTGTCCCCTGTCCTCTATCCCCTTGTCTCTGTGAGCTTGTAGGATTATCCATCTTGATTGATCCTGTTTGTTTTGTCAAAAAGAAAATCAGTTTGGTGGATTTGTGAGTGTGTGAACTCTCCCACGTATGCCTTCTGGGTGCTTGTGTATAAATTGATTTTGGTGTGCGTTTCTTTTCTATCTGCATGCCCATGCACTGTGAGCCAAATCCCCTGTGCTGCTTCGACCCAGTGAGCAGGCGTGCCACGCCAGCTCTCCTCAGAGGTGCCAGTCTGATAGATATGGTGTGTGTGCCAGGCTGTGCCTTTTCCTCCTCAACCCTGCGGCATTAAGATTGATCCTCTGTTCCCTCCCATTCTTTTCTCTCTTTTTCCTCTGTGTGCCTCTGCCTTTATGAGACTGTGAATAGGTGAAGCTCCCAGGCTCCAACAGATGGCCGGAGCTGCCCTGGTTCACTGTCTTGCATGCACGCACGCACCCACGCACGCACACACGCATGCACGCACACACACGTACACACACACGCGCACAAGCAGCACACATGCCCACAAACATTACTGCCCTATGAATGATAGCCAACAGGAAGGAACACAGCAGAAGAAAAGCTAAAACTAATGGGTAACAGTCAGGTAGGAAGATGGAAAAGACATGTTCGAATAACAGCAACAATATTCTAAAAGAAGAAGTGGACAAAAATGCTGCTGAGAAAGGGAGCAAGGGTGAAATTGAATTGTAGATTGAGGGAGCCTCTCTCCTCCCTCTTTCCCTCCCTCTTTTATTTATCTCATGTGAAACCACGCCTCCCTCCTTTCACTTGTCAGTGCATCTATAACAGTGAGCTGTCTGCACCGGGCTGTGTGGGGGGTGAGACAAGCTCCTCACTCTGCCAGTACAACGGACCGGATCTGAACGGACCAGACAAGACTGGATGGTACTGGACTGGCCAAACAGGTGTGTGCATTTGTATTTGTGCATGTGTGTGCATTTGTCATAGATGACAGAGGACAGCATGTGTATCCCTCAGAATGTGATCGCTTGTTCCTCCACAGGACTTGCTTCCAGAGTAGCGTATCTAGAAGGTACATTGCTGGAGCTTTGCCCTAGTTTACACTTGAATGCTCTGATCCATTCTGTTCGCCTCTGAGATTTATGCGTGGAGTCTCTAACGGCACTGCTTATTGTGGTAAGAGAGATGAGACTCTTCATCGGATGCACTGGAGTATCTGGCTTTGAATCAGAGCAGTGAGGGGATAAGCTGCCGTTTATTCGGTGGAACAAGTTGGTAGTTTTGGGGTTGGACGTTGCCAGGTGCTGTGTCTTCATTTGGTTTTTAAGTGATTGTCTCTAAAAGTGTTTTTCATGTTGCAGCATATCTTATAGTATGCCACTGAAAACTTGCTTTGACAACAGCCGTGCTGAGAATCTTTAAGAATCTACTTTATTCACTGAAACAAGTCAGTGCAGCTTTTACAGTTCTTTTGTCTGTCTTGGTGTTATATCCTATTTATACATTTCTCCTTGTCCTCATATTTCACAGTACGTGGTGTTTTCAGAAATGGAACATTCATTGCTTTGTATTTACTCAGCCAAATATAATCCTGACTGTTGCTGAATATTGTGTGGGCTTTAAAATTAGAACAAAATCAACAACAGTGAAAATCTTAACTTTTTCCAAAGATAAGACCAGTCCAGTTTTGAATGCTTTAACTTGTAAAAACCTAACTGACTCTTTTGTTCTTGAATCGCCATTTCAACAATTGCAGCCGCTGCCCCTCCTATAGAAACCTGCACAGCTTTAGTCTGTGAGGCTGGCCCCTGTGAATGTGCTCACTGTTTTAATATCTTTATGGGTCAAAAGGCTGTGTCACCACCAAGTGGTGATGGTTAAGAGCAACAGAGTGGAGGGTGGGGGGGTGTGAGCACTGACCTAGTGGCTGCAATATTTATGACAGAGACAGCTGAACATCCCGTGTTCTTTGTAGTGATATGGGATGAACGAATGCAAAGATGGAGGAATGGATGGAAAGTAAAGAAGCTTCAGAGATCTGTTCTTAAAGCATTCATTATTTATCACAACGCACTCTGCCATGGAAGCTCTAACCCCCACATCAACTGGCCTCTTTTCTCACTGAGATGCCAGTGGACTGAAGGAGGATGCTCCTATTTAGTCTACCTGTCGGCTAATCCCCAGGCATTTTAAGACATGCACACACCTACATGATGTTTTGTTCATATTTATGTTTGCACACACTAAGCAGTAATTGCAGGGTTACACTCACTAATGTAATGGGATGTGAAATTACAGTCACTTATTTGTGCTGAATTAATTGCAGACATGTAGCGATTGCATACACAGTGCAAAATTTGTGCTCATGTACAACCAGCACATACACATGCAGAGTACTCCATCAACAATCAGCCATTTTCCTCTTAGTTTTCTTCTTCAGTTGTTCACACACTCTTTCTTAGACACATGAACTCCACACACACACAAAGACACAGGCACAATCAGTGGGAGTGACGACCTTGAGACCTGTTGATGTTGTTTGCAGCGGCCGTGTTGTGAATACATAAGAGGCCATGTGGGGCTCCCGGCAAAAATGGGGTTCTTGACACGCCATTTGTAAAAAATGGCTTGAAAATGTGCAGGAGAACTAGCAATGTGAGGGTAGTGTCAAAGTGAGACACCAGCATGAATATGTATTGTATGTTAATGCCGCACGCTATGGCTGTTGACTCAAGCTGTTGATGAAAACAGAGGACATGTTCCCCCATCTTCACTCTGGGGAGGAAGTGCTATCGACAAACCTATTGTCAGCACAGCCTCATCCCTGGGCACAGGGGCAGAGTGGTGACAGGTGGCAGATATCAGTGACAGCAGCCAAGGTGACACTGCAGGATGGGCTCTGAGGGCCCACGGCAACTGGGGCATTTTATTGCCACCTTGACCTTTTGTGGTTAGACACAGTGTGGTTAGATTAAAGGGTCGCAAAGCTAATGTCACCCATTAGCTTCATTCAGCCCTCTTTGCACTATGGTTTACTCCACCTGCTCCACTTCCTGTCCCTCTACATTCCCTGCACCGTCTATAGCGACACCATTTCCAGTCAATTTGTTTTTAGGCACGTTTTCACTTAGCAGAGTGACTATCTAAGCATGTCGTTCTGCCATTAAAGCAACAATAGATAACTTCCCCCACAATCCTCCTCAGTGCCTCTGTTAGAAACACTACAAACACTGAATAGCACACACTTGTATTAGCCTAATAAGTAAACAGATTTTGTTACTTACTGATTTAATTGAAATAATGCCAACTGAATTTCCTGTTTGAAGCTCTGTCAAGTGAATGCCGGTCCGAGGTGTGCTCTTGTTTTCGGTCCCTAACACTCGCCACCCTCCTCTGTTTTTTTTTTTTTTTGCCTTTTTTTGCCTTTTTGTCTCCTCCGACGGAGGAATGGGTCTCATTTTCTATTGTCAGGTAGTGTTGTCACAGCTACTGTTGTGGTTGCATCATCCAGCAATTCAGCTACCTGGGGTAAGCTACTAATAGATACTGAGGAGAACAAAAGCGTTACTCTTCCTGTTTTGGTTGTATAATCGAGCCTTCCATTTTGTACTGAGGGCAGCCATAGTGAAAGTGGGGTTTATAGCGTACGTAGCTAAATGTTGTTATTCTATAGCCACTACTTGTGCAGTCATCATTTCTTTCAGAATGATTAATTAATCCCAAAACTTGCCTGTTGGCTGTTTAACCACAACATAGCTTTAGTCCACTAGAAAGAGCCAGAAAGGAGGAGGTGGAAAAACAAAAACGCATAATGCCACCTAAGACTAGAAGAGGCAATTAAACGTGATGATATATCGAAGTTACCTGTGCCATTAATTATATATATATATATATTGGGCTTTATGAATATGTTGCCTGTATAAGACTGTATTCAGAGATATTTAGGCAAAATACTGCTTCATGTTTTCTAGGAAATTTTTGCTTGAAACTTGGAAACATAACTAGGGTTTTACTACTCACTGAAGAGCACCTCTTTATCCAGACAATAAGTAGTGCTCACGTGAATCCCTGTTCATCTGTGTGCATAAGCTGCTGTTAACAGGTCCTGCCGAGGCGGCGCCAGGAGATCAGTATGTAAATCTTAGTGCTTCTGCTCCTCTCAGCTAAAATGGCAGAGAGGCAGAAGGACTGCTTGAATGAAGCCTCTCAGACACTCCTCTCTGAAAAGAGCAATGAGAACGAAGCGCAGTCCATGACTGATAGGAGCACACAGAAGTTTATATTTGTGCGTTCTTTCTCTGTGTTTGTGCCTGTGTCGCATCAGATAAGTGTGCACTGTGTGTGCACGTGTGATTCCCAGTGTTCATGTGTGGACAGCCATTCGACTTTTGTGTGCGAGTGCAATCAGATTTCAATCTCTTCCCTCTATATGGCTGAGCTGCTGCGGCGGAGGTGCCCCCACGGGGAAATGTAATTATACCCTGCTGGCCACAGAGTACAGGCTTCACTGCCCTATCTGTCTCAGGAGAGACAGCGGCTGGAGGCCCCTTCTCACTTGCAATATCAAACAGCAGCGATGTCACTAAAGCCCTCCTATATCTGCGAATTTTGTATTAAATTCGTGCTCCACAATCTGCTCCTCTAATCAGCTTTTAGATCCCGGGGTTATCCATGGCCTTTTGCTACAGTTTTGTTACAGTTGTGAATAATTTATGACAGAATTAACTGCGGTTGCTAAGAGCAGTGATTGGGAGATTTCAGAACACAGCCAATATCTGACTCAAGTTCAAAGCCATTTTTCTCACCCTTTTTTTTTTTTTTGTTATTGATCAATCTAATGTATATTCCTCTCATCTATGCATGTGTTTCTGTTTTCTATGGCTGTGGCTCCTCTGCTGCCTGCTCTCAGCTTTACTCTGAGGTGTGTGCTGAGATGATGTCCATTAGTAAGACAAAACAAACAGACACACCCCACTCTCCTGAATTTAGGCAAACAATCAATGAGAGCACTCAGATAACAGCAGACTAAATGGTCCATTGATGTTATGATTAAATGAATACAGGATGCAGAGATGATGGTAGGACACACTGACCCAAACCAACTAAAATATATTATTTTCTCTTGTGGAATTTATATATATACTGTACAAAACATCTCTCAAACCCTTCTGCCCTGTTTGGGCTCTGTCACAGTGTGCTTATGACACATGCCTCACAGTAAATCAATATTTTAGACTGCCACTCTTCTTCTGACACCAAGCTTTTTTGTTTGTTTTTTAAGAAACTTTTTCTTGGTAGCTTCACAGTTTTGTTTTGTTTTTTTTTTTTTGACCAAACGCTCCACTGTTGTTGTCTGTCCTTGTCATTATGGTTGCTTTCCTTTTCAGCTCTGCCAAACCAGTCATGGCTTATTGATGTAAAACAGACTGCTACCAGTGCACCACTGTTGGATTACTGGTGGACTCAAGAAAAAATGGTGTGTTACGCATTAAAAATTATTATTATTTCACCTATTTACTCCCTGTAATAAGTAATTAACAATACTTGTAAGATAGACACAATATACTGTTAAAGCGTATATAATCCTGCATATCAGAACAAATCCCTTTACTAATGAGGAGGGGCAACTCAAGAACTTTCTTTTAGTATCTAAATATTACCATAATTACTAATAACCAGCCAAAAGAGCACTTAACAGAAAAAAAAAAATCTTGCAACAGCAGTTTTGCTTTATTTCCTCTACTATGTATGAGGCCACACGACTGATTTAACAAAAACCAAGCTTTGGATGCTTGGTTGGGAGCAGCATACGCTTGGTTTTAGCATCATTCTGTGTTTGGGGATCTTTTGCTAATAGATTTGTATTAGCATGTTACATCCACTCCAGGCGCTTGATGGCTTTTCACAGCAATGGATAGTTGTTTTACACTTTGTGCTTTTGTGCAACAGTTTTGATGTGCATATCTCCACTCCTCAGCAGATGGATCTATTATTTGGTTCCTGTGTCCCACGTGGACTTAAATCAGGGATTATTCACAAGACACATTGGATTTTTTTTCTATCTCCCATTACTGAGATAATTAAAGAACCTAAGCAATGTAAGAGACAAAATTGTTAGATTAATAATTATAATATGATTGCTCCTTTTAGGAAATATAATGTCTTACAATACTGTGTTGCAGACAGATGAAATATGATTACAGTGCAGTGTTGCTTTGAACTCCAGTGCACAGCAAAATAATAGATTGAGCTGATCAGAGTGCTGATAGGCCTAATGAGCATTTTGTGATCTCGTTTGACGAGGGCTCAAATGTGCTTAAAAGCAAAAAAGAGATGAAATGAAACAAAAAGGAAAAGCTATGACAAATGTGGGATGTTCTTTAAGCCTTTGTTAAATCAGGGACAATGAGTTCAGCAGCAGTGAAGATTCCAAATGGAAATACTGACTGGCAAGTTGAAAATTTTACCCTGCAAATTTCAACGTGTCATCCATTTCATCATGTTGTACCTGGTCATGGTAACTTATCAGAAGTTCAGCTGAGCCAGAATGCTTCTGTCTTCATTTCCCTGATTTGCTACACTCCAACTCTACCTTAATCTCAGTTTCTGTGTTCTTCACCCTCTCTCCATCCCTGTGTTTAGCATGGTCACAACTGCAGTTTCCCACCTCACTGCGCACCCTCACCCCTCCCTCATGCCTCTCCCTCAGGGTGTAGCAGCCATTGTTGTGCCAAATAAGGTTTATGGAATTACAGATCTCTGAAATTGGATTTTCTCACTCCACCAAAGCACTGGGATTACGGATTTAAGCCTGGGTGCAATGGGGCACAACTGACCTGTGACTGAACTGTTTTTCTCTGGCTTCACCCCAAGGTGGCAGATCAAGAGACTGGTGTGCCAACAGCTCTGGAGTGAGACAGGCAGGCAGAGATTCCTTGTATCAGTATGTACCTGGCAATTAAATAGATTCTCAGTCAGACAGCTTTTTGGCTCCTATGTCTGGATTTCTATTTCTCTCATGTCGACCACTCTCACTCTTACACACTCCTCCTCGTCTGTCCTCACAACTTTGAGTGTGTTTTGATCTAATTCTCATCTAATGAATCTTTTGATCTTCCTCGCCTGACACCCAGACACATCCCAGATTTCTACATCCCAAAGTAGCTCAATTCGTTCTAATCCTTAAAATCTGGCTGCTGGTGAAGCAATTGATTCCAAGTGATGTACAAAGATTTGCACTGTCTGCCCGAGGCTTGTTTAAAGAACTGTGGGATTTCTTAACTAACCTTGATCCTCCCCCACCCTTCCCATCCCCTCCAAATCTACCTCATCACACCTCACATCATTATCGTTCATGTGATTGAGCATTAACCACAATTGGAGTTAGGGAGTAGCAGACAAAAGTGGGACATGAATTGAGAAAGCACTGTGAATGCAACATTAAGATGTTGGCAGGAAGGTGGTATTCATTAGGAGTGGTGGCTTTGTGAACTCTCAACTGGGGAAGAAACAAGAGTGGGGATAAGGGATCAATAGAGCCAGAACTGGAGTTTCAGTCCACTGATATCAATCAGTCCCCTCTCCAATGGGAAGAATGCAGCTAATCAAAAAAAAAAAACAACATTGCCTCAGGCTTCCGTTCATTTACCCTCACAGTCAAATGCCATCAGGATCAACCTAAATAGACAGCTCATTCCATCTTATCTGGAGGATGAAGTCACCTCATTGCTTATATTTGTTAATGTTTGATCCTATTTCTTTAAAATGTCTTCACCATTTTGGTGTAAAACTGGCAAGAACCTGAGATTATTGCAACTAATAAAGCACTCTTCATGGAAAGGAATATTAAGTGACCCCCTGGTGTATTTTTACTCCACTTCTAAAAATAGTCGCTTTCTCCTCTTCTTCCTCTTCATCTTGCCATTGCCTGGGTAATAGCCATCTTTCTGCCCTGTCACGTTTTGATGTATCATTCTCTTATTCACATCAAGGACAAGGCCAGGTGTCACATTTTCTCTCAGTTGCCACGCTTGTCGTGCTTCCTTGTCACCCTTGGCCTGTTCCAGTCCCCTCCTTCCCTCCTCGCCCTCTCTGCTTATTTTTTATTAAATCTGTCACTCCTTTATTTCAGAAAAAGAAGGAAAATCACTTTTGCCATTTGCAGCCTGCTGTGTCTGCTGAGTGCTGCGAGTTTATGTGGATATCATTTTTCGCCACATAAAATCCTGTCAAAATAAATAATGTCTCTGATGTTTTGTGTTGTCACATCACTGAAATTCTTAGCTTTAAATGGCTGTTCCAGTTATGTGTATGACTATCCTACACAGCAAAGGTGGATGGACAGATAAACAGGCACAGGTGTACAGACTCACCTCTCTTTGATGCCCATGAGTGGCTGGCAGTGCTGGCTCGGGCAGAGAGCAGCTGGGGTCAAAGACGTGCCTTGGCAGTGAGATGAC
The DNA here is from genome assembly GCA_015108495.1 of Heterochromis multidens. NCBI lineage: Eukaryota > Metazoa > Chordata > Actinopteri > Cichliformes > Cichlidae > Heterochromis > Heterochromis multidens. The sequence continues at coordinate 12,052 of VUQS01015167.1, forward strand.
AGTGGGCTTATAAGGTTCTCCAGCATATTCTTAGCTATGCTTCACATACCAAACGGCTAGGGGGGTGTGCGCACGTGCACACATACATCACCACATTGGCGTGTGCAAAACACTTCATCAAAGATTTCACAGGGTGTTATGGAGATGTTGAAGTTGGTTTTGGCTTGGCTCAGATGTTTACATGCTGGACACTGACACCTGTCCAATCAGAACAGGGATCAGACAGCTCCGTTCCTGTCAGCATGTCTTCGCAGACAGACACTTTGCAGCTTACAAGATCATAACTAGAGACACTTGGAGACATGTAGATAGTGTTAGATGGCAGCTTGATGGAAAGAGGAGGGTGAAAACAGCTATTTTTCTGTAGCTCCGCTGCTTCTGACACCTAGTATAAAGATTTCATTGTTTGCCTGACTGAAAGTTAGCAGCACTTTCATAGTGTTATAAAGGCAAACGGATTGTTATCACTATTGCTAAAAATGTCCCAGAGGGTGAGAGGTAATTATGTTAAAATCAGATCATTTATATTCTGGTACAGATCTAATTAAACCACCTCCTGAACTATTGCCTGCTTCCTCGGGCGTCACGACATCCATCATACATGGACTTTATCTTGTTTGAATACCATGTGGACTGATGATGATATGGATTCATATCTCCAGATTCCACATTTGGTCACAGTATTATTTACAACAGATTTTCTCAATCCTTGGGTTATGTGTGAAAGAAGAGTGGTGTTTGGGAGTGGTATCTGGACAGAATACTTTTTTACAGTGGATAGAGACAAAACAAGTCCAGGATGAAGCATTTAAAAAAAGATTTAAAAAATGCTGCAGTGGCAAAGACACAGAATAGTCTGGCTTTGTTTGGGCTTCTAAACTGAAGTAACATATGTTCCAAGTATTCACCCACTCTGGACTTTGTGTTTGCTTACAGAATTTGGCAGTAAGAGGCTGATTTCTGTGGGAGAGGAGAACATCTTTGGCAGCTTGTTTAGAAAAGAAGGTAAGGATGTTCACCTCTTAAAGTGAATTTTCCATCTGCACCATCTGTTAACATGCCTGTGTGGATGGAGTTTTGTCTTGCGTCCACAGCTAGTAGAGGTTTCTACATTTTTGGGGGTTTTTTGTTTTTTTTATGTGTTGACCCACAGATGTAGATCAGTGCATGCAAGGTTGTGTCTTTTATATTCCTTCATGAAATCACAGAACTTAACTATACAAGATTCACTTCTTCCAGTGCAGTCTTTTCTGGTTATCCATTTTTCTACTTCATTGGGTATCACTCCTCCATCTTCAGAAATAAGTCAGGTACTGATTATTGTTCCCGTTACCATGGATTCTATGGATTCCAGAGAAAACTGCAGGCTACAGTTAGTATCAACACTTTATTTACTAAAAGGGGAATAAAATCATCTCCTCCAGAGTCAACTCGCACAGTCACATTGCTTCAGTCAGTCCCAAAATCACATCAACTCATTTGATCTGCATACCAGTGATTACCACTTGGTTTTGCACAAATAAAAGGATGGTTGTTATTGCTTCTGCAGAGATGGAAATCATGATGAAAGAAATCTGTGGGTGTTTTGGTTGTGTTGTGGCCACAGCAGATGCACCCTCAGTGACCATCAGTCCAAATGGCTGTTATGAATTAAAAAAAAGAGTGAAATGAAAGCTATAGAGTGTTGGGTGAGGTGAGGCTAATGAGCTGGTTACAAAGCTCAGAATTTTTAAACTGCTGAAAAAAAATTGCCTTCACCCCCTGTGGCTTTGGGTTATATTCATGTATTATATCAACAAGTAATGATTCACTGGACATATTTTATGCTTTAAATTAGTTGTTAGATGCGTCACAGTGTTGCTGCGTCCTGTTGGCTGATTACCAGTAACACAGTTGTGCTGCTGCTATAATCAGAGTCATCCTGTGTGAACAGTTGGATAGCTGCATAAGAAACTGCTCTCAGCACATGTGGGTATATTATTTGCACAGCTGTGTACAGCTGTCTCATTAGCACTTGCAAAAACATCAGTATGCAGGACAGCTCTCCTTTCTGATTAACAAACAACTGGCTACAAAGGGCTTCGAATATAGATGTAATAGTTTACTGTTTTGTTTGTGAAGAAAATATGCCTCACTATGAAACTTGTATTGACAGACAATTTAAGGCAGCTCAGCTCTGATGTTTCTGTGACACTAGCAAGAGCAGACAGGTGAATGATGTGCCTTTGGTAAAATATTCTGTTTGAGGACTGATCTCCACTTCAAAACCCAAGTGTGAGGACAGCATTCACCTCTCTCTTTCTTCCTCCTCTTCTTGCTGGTAGAGGGAGCCTTCGGCAGTGTGGGATAAAAACCAAAAGTCTGCTAGAGAAACTCTTCAAAGGTACAGTTCATTCACTGAATGAATACCTCATCAATTCAGCTTTCCCCTCTTAAACCAGTGTCCCTTCCACAGAGCTCTGGTTGTTTATGAACAGTGTTGTTTGATATATATCCACTATTCCTTGCAGCTGGTTGCGTAAGGTACTTTTGATATCTTATGAGTGACAAAAGGATATTTTTCCCTAATCGCTTTGGATTAGCCAGTTGTGGGTGACATTTTTTGGCTTTTATGAAGGTTCCTCACATCCACTCTAGGATATGTGATACACACAGCAGGGGTCTTGGAGCATTTTCCTGACCCTCATTTTCCACATCAGCAAAACAGAAACTCCCGGCTTGCTTCCATGCTCCATCCTGCCTTCTGCCCACTGATTAAAAGTCAAATATTAAAGTGCTCTGTTGTGAGCAGGGCCTAATTGATTCTTACCGCCGGGTGCACACAGAATGGGCTGACAGCAGGCGATACCAGGCTTTGTCAACATTGGGCATGCTGCCTGACGCTCAGGACGGCACCCCAATAAAGCCTCCTGTGAGTGTGCCAACCTGCGGCCCCACACACACTGAGGCCACTCGGCACTCCGGCCAAGCTTTATAGTAACAACACAGAGGCAGCTCATTCTTTTGCTGTGTGTCAGCTTCCATCAGCTAGCTGGGAAGCCGGCTATTTATTTGTAAGGAAGTGGCTGGCTGTGAAGAAAGTGTATATGTGTGTGTAGGTGTATGTGTGTGTGTGTCCACACTTGAAAAAAATCCCTTTAGCCCACTTGCATAACCACTCATCTAACTTAAGCAATCTGGGGCGATGGTGCTGAAAGGCACATTCAGCTGAGTTCCACAAAGGGCTCTCTTCTTCTTTTCCCATCCCCAGTTTCCTGCCGTTAAGATAATTGCTTTAATAGATATTAATCACAGCTGTGTTTAAAAAGGAGCTTACTAAACACATTATGACACCAAGTATGTCATCAGTAGTAAATGCTGGACAGCTGTTGGTGGTTCTGTTTGAAGCCTTGTGTCGTCGACTCTGTGAACTACAGTGTAGGAATAAAATCTACTTTCGGCTGTTCCCTTAATCACAAAGGGTCGCCACAGCAGGTAGCTTCACATGTTTGATTTGACAGATTTTTTTACACCACATGCCCTTCGTGATGGAACCCCAAAGGATTTGTGTCTCCTCCCAGAACTGAACCATGGATCTTTTGCTTGTTAAGCAAATGTGTAAAGCACTACAGTATAGGAATGATTTAATTGAATTTCTATAGCAGTAAAACAGTGCATTTCCCCCCACTTTATATGAAGGAAATGCAGTGTCTCTGTCCCTCTCTTGTCTGCTTACCCTACGAATTTACTGGCCATTTTATGTGCATCATGAATTGGCTTTGCTCCCCATCTATTTTTAATGCTTTTCTACTGCACAAGAGAGGGTAACAGTGAACTTAACACCATATGATGTTCATTAAATGCAGACATTCATCCACAGCATTTTTCTCATGAATCTGATTGACCTTTTTGCTCAGTGTGATCAGCAGTGAAAGGGTATAGGTGCCTATTAATCGCTTCATGGTTGAAAAACTGGGCATATCCTATCCTGTCTGGTGCTTTATGTTCCATCTGAGCTGATAGGAAGGAGTTATAAGACTGTGCGTGGGGGCAGTAGTCATTGAGCTAGGTAATGGTGCAGTAATTACTCTTTTAGTAAAATGGGGCCGTGCTCTGCACTCTGACACAACACTTTTTACAACACAAGGTTGATGAACTCCATCTCATCATTGCTAATTGATACCTAATTGAAGAAAGAGGGATAAAACAGAGAAACAAGCCAAGAGAAAGGGTCAGCAGGTTGCAATTAAATGTGTAGAGAGTATTTTGAGGAGGACATCACCAGAATATATACATTTTCCCACCATGCAAATCCAGCTTTAAGAATTTTAATTTTTTCACATCCTATTTCACTGTGATCAATGGCCAGCCCAGTTGTGGAATAGTCCCTTGGCTGCTTCAGGAGTAAAGGCCACTCTGAAATAATCACAGTATCCTCTGGGCAGGGTTTCAATTCTTCCCCCATTCTGTTACTTTCCTGCTGCAGATCCCAGGAGAGGGTCCAAAGGCTGAGTGGGGGTCATGATCAGACTACAGGGGGCCGACAGCAGGATGCCTTTCTGACAGGAGCCTAATAGAGGCTTAATAGGAGATAGTCAAGTTCCAGAGACCACTGCTTTGACCTTGAAATGAGCCTGTGGAGGCAGGTAAAGAGGAGGATGAGGGATGGAAAGGGGAAGTGACATTATAGAAGCTGACAGGCAAGTGGTTTAAACATCTCTCTGGCTCACTGGCTCTCTTTTTTTTACCTTTGCTTAGGCAAGTGTGTGTTTGTGTGTCACCACGTGTTGGAATAAATGTTTAAAAGTTGATTTTACCTTAAAATTTATTGTCCTGGTGTGGTTTTTTTGTGTGTTTCTTAGAAATTGAGATAAAGTATTTTCTCTGTGGAAGTGCTTTGAAAACATTCTGCTCTCTGGAAATAATTATTGATGTGATAATTTTGTGGGGATTTTTATTAATACACATAAAATAAATATTTTTTCTTTTAGAAGTAAATTTAAAGTTTGAATAATTTCATGTTAACTTAAGTGTATTACTGCAGTATTCTAAATGTGATAACTTTGGCAGGTCATTGAGTGCATTAAGAGTTATATTTTATTTCAGCTATTTCAACAATCCCAACTGCTGGCCTTTAGTTCGTAACCACTGAAAATGTTTTTTTTTTCCTCAGAATAATTTAATTACAAATATACTAGACTTATAAAGCAACAGGTTTGAAGTTTATTAGCTTTGGCCAAGTGCACTCAAGCAGCTTTCTCTCACTGCATATTGATTGGACACAAAATGAGACATATGGATCCAAAGCATAAGGAGACGAGGATGAATTCAGTTTAACCAATTGTGAAAACCCCAAAAAAAGCTTTAATTATTTTTGTTCAACAGAAATATGAATATTTAATATTAACCTGATTTCTGCTTTTACTTTCTTATATTTATTCACGTGTAAGTGTGTGTGTGTGTGTGTGTGTGTGTGTGTGTGTCTTTTTCAGTCAGTAATTCAAATCACAGGAAAGTCAGGCCTGCAGGGACAGCTGATAAGCATTATCCACAGTAAAGAGAGACCCACTACTGCCTGATCAATCTGAGCTCTCATTAAAAGGCTGCCAAGCCCTTCGCAACCCGATACAATATCAATACTGTAGCACCACAAAGGGACCTCCAAAGCTGTTAGGCAAGTCGCTGGCAGCTTAACTGTCATTACTGGGTGGGCACCATGCCAGAGACCCCCTTTGTGGGCCACTTAGGTTCCCCCCATGGTCCCAAACACAGGTCAGGACAGACAGATGGGCTGTCTGGGCAGCTGTCCCGGGGAAGAGACCGAGAGAGATGGATACCGACCTGTAGAGGAGGAGACAGCCTGTGCTCTCTCACAGTATGGAGGGATGATATAGGCTGTGTGTGTACAGAGTGTGGAGTTACACACCACTGCGGTCTCACCCGTGGCTTGTTTGTTTGTCATGCATGAGTATTTTCTGTGTTGGTTTTTCTGTGTTACCAAAGCTGATGTTTACACAGACAGACACACATGTTTGTGTTTAAACTGAACAAAAAACAAAAGATTTGCTTAAAAAGACACACTCAGTGAACTGTTGATGTTGAAGAAAAAAATTCAGGGTTTTGGCATGTAGCCCAAGATTCCTGCTGGGAAAACCATAAGCACTGAATGGCACTCTGTGGTGATTTCTGAGTAGAGCAAATGGGGGGAATATAAGAGACCATACATAGAAAGCCTCCGTAATTCAAATCATTGTGTGGAGGTCTCCCCTCTGTGCTCCAGTCCTAACCCCCTGTGTGGTTCCGATAGGGGAGGGAGGGATCAGCCAGTAATCCACTGACAAAAGGGCCAGGAGAATGCCAGCTAGCGAAGGTCGGGGGTAAGGACAGAGAATGGGAGGAGTGAAGAAGTAAAGAAGCATTTGTTGCCTCTCAAAGTCCCAAGGGTGTGCTTAACTCCAGATAAGACGGTCCTCACCGTGCTCACAGATCCTGGCCACTCCTCTGCTGTGTTGGGCCTCTTTGAATAGTCAAGAGCCATTGTTCATCAGTTAAGTAAAAGAATTGCGAGGCTACAGAAGTGATTACTTCAGCAGCAGCTCAACTGTAACTTCCTACTAGTGTATTGATTTATCTAGGCTGTCTTTAATTTATTCAGCAGGTAGGCAGCAGTTGTTTACTGAAAGTTGAAACCGATATTGTCTGTAATCATCATTAAGTCCGGGCTAAAGGAGAAGAAGTCCCCACTGCTGCTGCTAATGTGATGATAGGAGAGAAATTGTATGTAATTAAAACACAACAGATGACAGCTTAAAACCTGTGAGTCCTGTGGAACAAGATCTAATTTTTCCAACACGTGTGCAACTTACAAACCAAAGGCAAACAACTTTATTTAGAGATAATAACAGCAATATATTTTGAGCAGATAAATATCACTGTGTGAACCTCAACAGTGTTACTCTCATCAAGCCTTTTTAGTAGTATGGAATTCTTAGCAGACCACGTTGTGGATTGATGTTTGTGTAACTGCAGCAGGAATGAAAAACCAATGTCATACAGAAGTCAGTTAGCTGCTCTGACGTCTCAGTGAGGTATTTAGGTTGGTGGAATAATGGCCCCCGGCTGATTTGTCCGTTATCCATTTAGCTGAGATGTGACACACCGTAGGGGGGCTTTGCCGCTGGTCAATAAGTGCCAATAAGAAACAGTCATCACTCAGCGGGCTGCCCTGTCCACCAGCTTACTCACTTGTTTCAACTGTCAACCCCTGTGTCAAAGGAGCTGGCGATTGTGCCGCTCTTTCGGATGCATCACAAATGGCTTTCCCATATACAAACCTGAATAGGACAGGAAAGGCAAGGACACTTAGAGAATGCAAAGCAGGGCGATTTTCCCTCAGACATCTGAATAAACCCATCTGAAGTGAAAAAAGCTACGTATTTGCAAAACACCATTGACAGTTGCTCATTCTCTCAATCTTAAGTCCCTGGAGGTGGGGCTATGGGGGGTTGAACCCAAGTCAGGGACAATCGTGGCTCTGTTTGTGTTTTCTCTAACACCTCCATGTTCTCTTTGGGCTCTCATGGAGCGTACCGCAGGGGTGCATGAGAGGAGGGGTAAGTGCCGTGACCCTGAAACGGTCCCTGACTGAAGCCCCCCAAAAATCCTGCAGACCACCACGCTAGCCCTAAATGCCACCCGGTTGCTGCTGGAAACAAAGAGCAAGTGCAAAGTGGACATGTGTGAATCAAAGTGAAAAGTAGCATCTTAAGAGTTGAAGAGTGAATTTAGTTAATAAAAAAAAAAAAGTCCTCACTGCAGCAGGTTTTGATAATATTTATGGTGTGGCTGCAGTCCATTATGGGGACTTATTATGGGGAATATCTTCACTGATTTAGTTTGATAAACCTTGAGTAGACCAAAAGGTAGACGGTAGCTCTGTGATGTCCCTATAGTGAAGCCTTTGAGAACAATACAACAATATGATTCTGTTCATTTCCTCCGGATTCAGAGATAATTAGCCTAACTGTTGTTTTCCCCTTTTATGTCCCCTTGTTGGAAAGAGAAGTTTGAAGTCTGATATGCACAGTGTGGGTGTGTTTGTGTGTCTGTCGCTCAGTCTGTGTGTGTGTGTGTGTGTGTGTGTGTGTGTGTGTGTGTACATTTATAGTCAACAGAGCAGAGTCTGTCAGAGCTCTTTGTTCTCCAGCGAGAACACATCATGACTGGGCCTTTTGTCTGAACTGACACCATCATACAGTCTCTTTTTCTACCTCTCTCTCTCTCTTTTGTCTTTCTCTCTCTCTCTTCCTCACCCTCCTATTTTTTCCAGCAAACTATTCACCCACCTTCCCATCATTTTCTCCCTCATGCATTGAAACCATTTAAAAGATAATGGCCTCTGTGGATTATGGAGGTAGGGAGATGGAGATGATTTTTTTTCCTTGTGTCTGGGTGCTTTAGCTTTGTGAGGAAGTCTTCCAGAGTATAGCGTGACTACTGAGGGCAGTTTCTCAGTGTGTTTCCTTTGCATTTATAATTTATCATCATCTTTGTTTGTTACCCTACATTTATGTAACTTTTACTTAGGGCCAAAATTTAAACATCACAACATTTCAACCAGATATAACTGTTGGACGTCTCCAGTAATTTGCTGCCTGAAGCTTCTGCTCACTGCTGTGAAGACTTTCCATGAGGTTTTATAACCTGGCATGAGCATGAGGTCACTGATAAGAGCTTACATAAGTATAGCTTTCTGAAGAGAGACAGAAAAACAAGGGAAGCAAGAGACACATTGTCCCCCAATATTTACTGCATTAGCCCCCACCCTGATTTAAAAACATGAAAAAAATAAGAATTTATGAATACCTCCAACACAGATGGGGCTTTTTTTCCTCAGCAATAGGTCTTTTTTATTCCCCAAATCTGAATTATGCATTTATGCAACCACTGAAGGTTGTGTGGTAAACATAATTATCTCTGACACACACACACAGTGTTGTTATCTCAGTTAGCAGCTACACAGCATCTTCTCTCACACTGTGTGTACACAGGCAGGTTGATAACCATGAGGGAGTCAGAAGAAAAAAGTATGAGACTGAAACATATTTTCTCACAAAGTATTTTATTATTCTTGTTTTATTAATGTACAATGGCATTTACCTGTTGGCTGTACCATTTATAGCAGTGCCTCACTCTCTCTGTGTGATAGGAAATTATGAAAAGCAAGCTGGAAAGTAACCAGATGACAGCTGCATGAACCAGCATGGTTCATGATGTAGAAATTGAGCAGTTGTATGTCAGCTGTGTCAGAATAAACCTACATATAACCACACAACTGATGTTGCATTACAGAAGATGTGTATCTACATTCTGCACAGGTGTGTGCAAAGTGTGGAGGAAAGGTTGCTATGGCTCCTAACATTAGCCTGACTTAACAAACTAATTGGACATCATGTGTGCAAAATTATACATGGTGGCAGGTGTCACATTTCAACAGTTAAATCATTTAATTATTGAACAGTATTATTAACTGACTTAAATGACTTTACATATGCAATATTTATATGGCCAATGTTTAACTTTGTCCATTGTGCTCCGTTTTGGATGTTTTCTGGGTGTGTTTTTTTGTTTGTTTGTTTTTTTGCCTTTAAGACCTGTTTTAAAGTCATATATTCAGATTTTTTTCTTTTTTATTTCTCCTGTTTAAACAACTAGTAAATTAGTTATTATTAGAACATCCTTACAAGAAAGGAAAGTAAAACAGCGGACAGCAGCGTAAATTATGTCTGTGTGTGTTTACTCAGCAGTGATAATTTTTTAATGAGAAAATTAGGGAATAATTATTTAAAAGTGATGCAGAATGTCAGAGAGCCTTGATGTGTTATATTGTAGTATGTACTGAACTGTCACCTGCTGCTTGATTTATTTTATTTTTTTTATTAGTTTTGCTTTATATTAGCTTTATATATTTATCTTTTTCTGCATCTGTTTATTTACACCAGAAACAGATGCAGAAAAAGATACAACTTGGTGCATGAAAACTCCAAGAACTCTTGCTTAATGTGTCCAACGTCATGTTCAAACCTACGCCCATGGTACCATGTACCAAGTCCTCCTGAAGGTGTTGGGTTGTGTTAGGTGTAAACCACGGAAGTTCTCCTAAAACAACATGGAAAAACTGTTTGTTTATTCTCATTTCTATAAATATAATTATTGTATTGTATAGCATTCTATATGAAAGAAAACATTCGTGTGTGTGTGTGTGTGTGCATGAAGGAGAGAAACAGAAAATGGGGGGGGAGATTTCCAGACGAAGCACATCACCACTTCACCCTTTTCCTCGGAGCAACAGACTCACTGCAGGATTAATGATGTGTTAAGTGCTAAAATTACACACATTCATATTTCACCATTTGAGCAGCACATTCCACATGGCATTAAAGGTTAGGGGAGAATATTATTTATAAACAAGAGAAGAAACACAAATGTAGAGAAAAACTGTTTAACGGTAAGTGCAGAAAGAAATACTTCACACTTGGGTCACTTCATCGCAGCAGAAATCTAATTTTCTCACTTTTAAAGTCTAACCACTGCTCTTTTGTGTCTGCGTATTCAAACAGAAAATTGCTGTGCAGGTTCTGACTGTCATCTTAAAATGTCTGCAGTGTGCCGAGCTTATCGGAACCTGAGGGAAATCTAAATTAAATCTTCTCAGTGAATAGGATCAGCCTCTGCATTATCTCTTGTCATTCTCAGCTATTAAAGTTAGTTATTAGGAAGTAAAGGCACATTTGTCAAAAGAATGTGTGGGCTCTATTTTAAACCAAAGAGCTGCTGGAGAGTTATTGAATATGATTTCAGGGTTATCAGCCAGGCACTGAGAGTTTGGACCAATGATGGATGCTGACCTAGAAAAGGAGTCATTGTTTTTGGATGTCATCACACCAGTATCAATAATTGATAAGCGGTTAATTTAGAGGTCACTGTTGGAAAAAGATTGTCTGGGTCACAGCTGTACTACAGGGATGCTTAAAACACCTGTCAAGACCTTCAGCTCATAGTTCATAGAAACATAAAGCAGCAGTCTTTCTTATAAAATGTCTCATGAGACTCTGACACCATGATTATAGTCTTTTCCAAAGCTTAACCGAGTGCATCATCTCAAAGGATCTGTATACAGGACTTTGAACCTAGGCAGCAAACAATTTGCTATGGAAAAATGTAGTTGAGTAACAGTGTTTTTAGCAGAGAATTAAGTCACACTCCATTTGTGTGTGCTGTTTTCTTAACTTTTCTGTTCTGTGGGTTTTAGCTGGTCCCTCGAAATGAAATAGCCTGCATTTATAACGAAATGAGTGGAGCCCAGAGCATTCAGCTGATGACCACAGAAAACAACAAATTTAAAACAAAGCATTCTGTTATGTACCTAATTTTATTTAACCCACTGTTTTTCTACTTCTTCCCTTTACTCTCTATTTCACCATGTATATCCTCTCAGTTACCCTCCATGTGTTTCATAGAGGGGAGCAGAGAAGACATACAAGCCTGTATCAAACAAGCACTCCTTCCCATTAATCTGATGGCATTCGAAAGTGTCGGCTTCGTGTCTGAACGAGCACCCTATCACTTTTCCATAAAAGTTGCGATGGCCTTCTCAGCAGTTCGGCTAGTAACATTTACTTATCTCTTTATGGCACAAGTCTGAACTGCATGCTGTCACATTAACAGATGGATACACACAAGATGACAGAAGACAAAGGCACAAATAGCTCTCTCCATCACTGTCACGGGGGTGTCTGAATAAAGGAAGGAACATTAACGTAAAAGTGACCCATCTGATTGAGTGAATGGTGTCACTTTAACAATTGAATGAAGCCAGCAATCTTACACTTGTCTGAAAAGACCTACAAATAGTGGAGCAGTGGAGTTAATGACAATTCATTAAGACCTTTCAATGTATTTTACACTGGTAAAGGTGTGGCTCGCTCACTTATTTATTTTGGTCTCAAATAGTTCTGAACGGCATATACAATATAGTGCCTTTAACTGTAGCAATGAAGAAGTTTAATTTTCACGAGCCTTACTAGTGAAATTTGCACAGTTGGAAATGTTTGTACAGAATGTGTCATATATAATAAAACTGAATGAAATGACAATGGGAAAACAGTGCGCCGTAGCTGTTTTATCCCTTCAATTAACAATTTGAGACACGTAGAGACAAAATACAGAGATAAAAAAGAGTGAGTTTTGAACTTATAATGATAAGGTGGTCTTAAGAATGGCTTCACAGGAATTATGATGTTGCTACATAACTGCTAGATTTCTAAATAAGCCCACAAATTGATTCTGCTGCCACCAAATTGCCCAAAAGTCAGTTGTTATAGCTTCATCTACACCTCAAATGCAGGGTCAAGTAATTTTCCCAACAGAGATTTGCAGTGAATAATAGATGAGGGATAGAAACAAACCATGGCTTCCTATTATCATGAAAAAACATTCCATACTGTATTGAGAATCACAATCCCCTCCTTCCATTGGCATGCACACACACACACACGCACACACACACACACACCTAAACGTCCCTGAGAGAATGCTGCTCTCACATAGATGCATGCCGTTGCAGAATTAGCATCTGAATACCAACTTTTGTTGGTAAATTCAAGGGTCCTTGGAGATTTTGCACATTCTGTTCAGAGCTAGGAAGGCCAGTGGGAACAAAGTCACACATTAGCAAAGCCCTGCCAGCCTCAATTATGACCAAAGGGATTGGCTTGATAATGTTGCAGCAGTCCACATTCAGCACTGGATGTGTCTATTTAAACATTCCTGGCCACTTCCTTTATGTTTTTCAGCACTGTGGATGGTAAATTCCTCTGTCAAGAACGAAGCAGAAGACGATATGGAGGTTCTCTGCTACACACTCTGTTTTATTCTGTTCTGTTTTATATGGAAGCCTTGGTCTATGAATCTAGTTTTCATGTTTTGGAAAAATCCATCTGCAATGGAAGTGCTTGGTCTTTGTTCTCTCCAGACTGTGTGCCTAGAGGGTTTTCCCCCTGCCTCTCACTTTCTGTCTTTTTCTCTCGATCTTTCTCTGTCTCAGAACATTGGTGATAAAGAATCCAGGAGTCTGACTTTAAGCTTGTGGGTTTTGCCTCCATATTTTATTGGTATTATGAGCGCAGCTGATTAAATTGCAAGTGTGCGCCATGTCCCGTCCTCCTTCAATATGTAATAAATGTCTTTTTTTTTTTCTTCGTTTTCTCATATTCTGTCTGTGTTTTGTGCCTTCTCAGGGGATTGCAGATTGGATGAATCAGACTTTGTGCCTGTTTCAAAGCCCAAGGTGTTTTATTTATAGGGAAAAAGTACATTAACGCCTCTGCAAAGTCTTTGGAAGATTTATCAAGTACTCTCCCGGCTTCCACCCTGCCTCACTTGAACTGTGATAGGCCTAGTAAAGTACAGCTGTGAGTTGCCGGGCAGTGTAACCTATCTGTCTGCCGATCTGGTTTGTGTTTTTGTCCCTCCACTCTTGCTAACGTCTTACCATCATGCCCATGCTGTGACATGGCCAGCTCTGTTGTCACTACATTTATAATTCAGTCTTATCAATAAAAGATGTGTGGCATTAAGTTTTTATCTGGTGATGCAGTGCTGCTGTCTCTTAGAGCCTCTTTACAAGCGAATGACTGAAGAGCAAAACTTTCACTCTGTGTTCTGACTTTCAGGCATCGCTTGGCATTAGTATAACCTTAGATGATCCTTGTTCTTTATACATGCTTTTAGAAGCTTATTCCCTATGATCTCATATTCTGCTAGCTTACTCCCACAGCCTTCCTCTGCAAGCCCCCAGCCTTTAATGAGTTTTGCTGAGAGTTATATTTACTCAAGTTGTCTTGTGCTTCTGTCTAAATGGCAAAATTTCTTCTTTCATTCTGTCTTATCGGGCTGAATCAGCATTGTTGTTTTGCAGCTCACTTAGTACAAAGAGCTGATGTGGGCAGAGCTCTGTCAGGAAAATGAGCTCTAAATCATTGCAGTTTACAGACACAACATGGCCTGCCTTGCATTATGAATGCATATAAACCATCTCATTGGTCGTGTTGTTGGAGACTGAGAGTAGCTTGACTGAGAACTCCTGTTTCCTAACTGTTGTCCATCTGTTTTTCCACACTTCTTCAATGTGCATTGTCTTCTGTCTGTTTAGAGATTATGGTTTCATCTGCTTTTTCTTTGGGTTTCGTGTAGCACCTACCACCCGAAGAGATAAACAATATGGGTAGATAAAAGACAGACAGAGAGAGAGCAAGCTGGAAAGAAAGAACTGTGTGTGTCAGTTAGAGCTGATAAAAGCCTGAAAATCCAATTAGTCCTCAGTATCAGGGCAAAGGAGGAGGCCTCATGGGAGTAATGTCAGGAAATCCACCACCATAGCATGACAGTAACACAACATTTACATACTATGCTATTGATAGAGCTGCGTGAAAACTCAAACTGGATGTTTTCTTGCAAGTCAGGACTATATTTGGTAGCCTTCCCTGATGGGTTTTCCCCACATCAGCTTTTTAAACAGATAAACAACTATCAAAGGCAAGTGCTGTACCTACTACACCACAAACCACTCTAAAAGAGCAGCCAGTGTCAGAGGATTATCTTAATTTCCGTATACTGAATCTCTTCTTTATTCTCTTTAGCTGTCCTGGAAACAATTTTGGTGATGAGGTTTACACTGCTGAATGCAGACAGCACTGGTTAAATGTGTGTTCTTTCAGCAGGTTTCTTTTTTCTTTATTGTGGATTTCCTTGTTGCTGGTGCCTTGTTTTCATCCACTGCCAGAAATAAAAGAGGGACAGAGGCAACAAGAGAACATGAGAAAGGAGCATGGGCAATTCAGAAAAGCACAGACCCCCAGGTTAGAGCTCATGTGTTCCTCCTGGGAAGAACCACATGCCCTGGGAGTAGAAACCCAGAGCAAATACAGCTGCTGCTACATTTTATTTGTGTGTGTGTGTGTGTGTGTGTGTGTACATGGATTCATATACTCATAGCGTGTATTTGCTTGCGTGGGTGTGTGTATCTTGTGCAAAGCAAGACCATGGAGGAGGATAGAGGACATAGGAGGGTGTTTGTGTGATAGGGAAAACCTTAATGATCACAATCTGGACAGCAGCATAGACCAGAGAGAAACACAGGAACTTTGTGTTAGAGAAGGGTTCTCTTTGGTAATCATTTCTTCCTTAAATGTTACATTTATGCCCTGTGAGTTACGTTGGTATATTTCTGAGTTGTGTATGTGTGCAGCCAAACATGTTGTCGAGCTGTGTGTACTTATCCCTATGTCAAACTGTTAAGGAGGAGTCGCAGTCCCAAACAAATTCGTTTGCTGTTGTGTTGTTGTTTGTATTTGTCTTCAAATGAGGATTGCTCCGTCCACAGTCTCCTTGTGGACTTGCAAGCACATATACCTAAACCCCCACCTTCTCACGACAGTGAAGCATCACAGTGGGCACACTGATGCTGCTGCTTGTAAACTGTTTTTGATTATGGTCATGGGGTGTGTAGCTGCTGATTATGTGTCATCATAAATTAGACACAACATTTAATTCCCCTTTTTTACACTTAAAATATTTTTTAAAAAATATGAAAGAAGATCTGTTGAAAAGTATGCTTAATATAAATGTTTTATCTAATTTTTAATATTCATTTGATCAAAATGACACTCTGGAATGTGCTACATTTTATAAGACAGATTTTTGTTCTGTGAGCTTCAAATGTGAAAAAAGGTGAAATACTGTTACTACAAATAAAATCTTTATTTCTAAGAAAAAGCTTTATATTCATTCATTTATCATTTTTCAGTTAGAATAAGGAGACTAAATGTGATAATCATTATACAGCCTTGTTTTGCATGAAAATAATTATAATGAATCTTAAATCTTGAACACCAACTGATGTATCTTAATTAGTTACAGTAATTCTACTGTTTGATTTTTGTAAGTTCCTGCAGTCATTGTTTCTGGAGTTTTTACACTAGAAAGTCAGGTTATTGCTGCTGTGCGTTTGCAGGGGAGAATAACCAACAGTTGCCATGGTAAACTCTGAGGGGATATATTGTTAATGAGGAAGAGTTATTAGAAAGCTAATAGAACTGAAGTGTAATTTTGGCAAACTGCATGTAGAGATTAATTAAGAAAAGACTCTATTTAACACATACTTGGCTCTAATTGTTATGTTAAACGTACACTCGGAGAGGAGAATTTGTAATTTTCTCAGCAATCAGCAGCCGTATGTTTGTTTGTTTTTTTTTTTTATTAACCTTAGTGACGTATCCACATTTATTGTTCTGCTTTCATTTTCACACTGTAGTGTTTTGTCTTGGTATCATTTGAAGTGAGCATTTTCTTTGTGAGGTCATTTTCTGTCCTCACATTGTCACTGTGCTCACTGACCCTTGTCTTCATTTTCCTCCTCTCATCCTGTCTCTCCTTCACCTCTGCCTCGCACTCCTTCACCAAACTCCTCCTTCCCCTATTCCTCATATTCACCCTAACCCTGTTAGGGTGAGGTGAGGCGAGGCCTGAGCTGGCCTCCAGCCCAGGCCCATTAGCCCCAGCCTTGCAGCCATGTGCTCATCACCAGAGATCATTACAATCAGCCAATGACACCACTCTAATGCATCATTAATGATTGATTAATGAGCTGGGCTCAGCCCAAACGGGTGCATTTGTACGGAAGAGCACCCTGTAATGGCCAGGCAAGGCTTGCATCTGTTGTTTTTTACTTGTGTGGCTTTGTGTATGTGCATGTGTTTGTATGATTTATTCTCATCAGCCTCCCTCTGTGTCCTTTTCCTCAGGCTGAGTGAGGAAGTTGCTGACTCCTCTGTGTTGAAAGAAACACTAAGGAGGTGACTGAGGAGGTGGCGTGATGGCAGCGCGGGGGCTCCCCGCCCCTCTCTCTCTTCTTCTTCTCTTTCTTGTCCTGGTGGGAGTTCTCCCTGAGACTGAGGGCTCAGGATACCTCTCTGGATATCGCCTGAGGAGTCGTTTGCAGAGGGACCGGCACATCCGCAACATCCGACCCAACATCATTCTCATTCTCACTGATGATCAAGACATAGAATTGGGTAAAATGTTTCCAGTAATCCTGTGTGGTGTGTGTTTACTATGTGATTATGCATCTGCCTCTCTCTGTTCACTTTGTCGGGTTTGAATATTTTGTCCATGTGTATCCACCAGCATCAACAGAGGGAAAGTCAGCCTAATACTGCCTCTTGGCACCATAACAACTGGCCCACTCAAAGTCATGTGTTCCCTTTGCCAGCTCCTCTGTTGCTGGCATGAAATGAGGGCGGCCTATGGCTTCCATTGTCTGGTTGCCAAACCCTGGCCATCTCCCTACCCGCTTAAGTCTTTTAGCGGCGTATTGGGCTGGAGTGGCTGCATAATGGCCTCAGTGACATCCTTTGTCCTCCTGTGATCGCCAGTGAGAAAACTCCCATTGAAAAGCAGGAATTTATGGTCAAGCATCTGTTTCCCCAAACAATCACCATCCGCCTGAAAAGCTTTTAGTACACAGGAGTCCAAATGGGTTACACTTTACAAAAAAGATTTATTCCCTCGTCTTATTTCCCCCCCTTTCGTTTTATCTTACCATGTCCATAATGGTTTTTCCCCCTCATGTCCTATATTTATATTTTCACTCTTTACTCTATGTTCAATATCTTACTCTTTTCCTTCCTGAATGCTTTAAATCCCCCTGGGTCCCTTTCATTTCAATTGCTGGCTTTTGAATCTCCTCTTTCCCTCCTATCCCCTCATACAAACTCTCCCTTTCTCTCCCTTTCCCTCCCTTTCCCTGTGTTGTCTCCCAGGCTCAATGCAGGCCATGAACAAAACTCGGCACATTATGGAAAAGGGCGGTACGCATTTTTCAAACGCTTTCTCTACCACACCAATGTGCTGCCCATCCCGCTCCTCCATCCTGACAGGAAAGTATGTGCACAACCATCACACCTATACCAACAACGAGAACTGCTCCTCACCCTCGTGGCAGGCCCACCATGAGCCGCACACCTTTGCTGTGCATCTCAACAGCTCAGGCTACAGGACAGGTGAGTTCTGCAGAGTCCAACTCAAGTAGCTTCAATCACACCCTTTAAGTTATGAAATTCACAAATACATTTGTAAATGAGTACATCATTAACTTGCTGCTCACCTGTTCTTCACTCAGCCTTTTTTGGAAAGTATCTCAATGAGTACAATGGCTCCTATGTGCCCCCTGGCTGGAAAGAATGGGTAGCATTAGTGAAAAACTCGCGTTTCTACAACTACACCCTCTGCAGAAATGGTGTACGAGAGAAGCACAGCAGTGACTACACAAAGGTATTATTGCACTCTTCTGAAACCAAAAAGACAGGACACTTATCTTTAGAGAATAATTATCACTGCATAACTCAAGTAAAAGTTAAGCCAAGTATCTTAAGGTTCCTTTTGTTTAGATCTTTAGCATTTAACATAAGTAACTGTATCTTAGCCATAATTTCATTAAATTTGAGACTTTTGTAATTATTTAAATTATGCATTTATAAAATGTGATTAAAATGCAATAAAAGAGATTTACAGTTGTTTTTGTCATTTCCACTTCTTTCTCTCGTGTATAGTTGCAGAGAATAACCCTGCATTTCCTGAGATTTATGCAAAATCATTTAATAAAATGTGTGAAAAGTGATGCAAGACATTAATCATTTTTGATCAAATGAAAACAACTATTTCTCTTACTTTAAGCAACATAATATACATGGAAATTGTACTTCAAAGAAACTTAAAAAAAATAACAAGATGAAGGGTTCAAAGGTTCAATAGTTGATCAAATCCACTGACTCACTATCAGCAATGCTTGGTTTTGATTCGAACAATGCTGGAGCTCTGCTCTTTGACCCCCTTCTACCACTCACTGAGTACATGATAGATAATATTTATTTACTCTACAGGACTATCTGACAGATGTCATTACCAACAACAGCATTGACTACTTCCGTATGTCCAAGAGGTTGTACCCTCACCGGCCTGTCATGATGGTTCTGAGTCATGTTGCTCCACATGGTCCAGAGGACTCTGCCCCCCAGTACAGCGCTGCTTTCTCCAATGCATCACAACACATGTAAGGAAATGAGTGAGCTTCAAATTGCCAAAACAAGCTGCATGAATAACCAAGTTATGAGCTGCCAGATTGTTGCATTATTTTCGGATGTTCTATGATAATACATGCACAAATAATTGCAAACTGTTTGAATAGGACCACCTTTGCCTATGTGATGTAAGTATGTTTGGTTTCTGTGGGACAAAGCTAACAAATACACGGGTAAATTTTTACATTTTCACATCCAAAGCCATTTGCTTGCATATGAGTCATCCACGCATTCAGGCTTCCTTTCATATGACCCAGAATGACATAAATTCCATAATCTTGACTCAATCTCATCCTCCTCTGCCTCCAGAATGTTGTTGGCAGTCAAGGCCTCTCCTTGCACTGCCAATGCTTTGCTCCAGTTTATTTGGCTCGTGCATTGTTCACATTAGTGTTACCACCATAATGAGATCTGCTAATTTGTAACATTTTGTCAGTGGTACAAGAAGAGAGGAATGATGTATGTTTTTTGCTTAGGTAATGATGAAGCCATGTGCCCGCCATCACACCCCTAACACCTCCACCTTTTTCTTCCTGACCCTCTGTGCTCCTCAGTGGCTGTCGAGTGCTGCTAGCTAATGGCAGAGCTGCTATTGGCCTCTAGAGATGTGTCCAAGGCCAGTAATGAGACTCCAGTTTCTACCCCCTCACACCATCCTCCTGCTTCATCTAATCCCTCCAGCATCATTAACCTGTGCCACACAGGCTTTAAACACACAGAATATTCTGAAAATTCAGCCCCAGTGTCTTTGTGCAAACTTTTAATTGCTCTTTCTCCATAAATTTCCTGTCCCTCGGGTGATGTTTTCTGTGAGAGCCTTCTCTGGCTATTTTCTCACTCCATCTACCTCTGTCCTTATCAACCATACTGGGCGAGAGAGGCAGTAAAAGTCCTACACTCCTCTAGTGATAAACCTTCTTCTCACCTTGGCACATTACAGCCACATCTTCACAGTACATTAGATTTGCTGCTTCAGAGTAAGCTGCGGGACATTAGCATTTCTTAAAAGTCAAATCGATCCACTTTAAACATTGAAGGCATTTTATTTTAGGATCTCATTAGCTATTTAGCAGTTTTTAGTCTCAAATACAGTTCTATATGGCTTTGAGTTAAATATTGATCAAACTGGGCTCAATGTGTGCAGACCTATTGATTGCATTTTACATGGTTTATGTAACCTCCACTTTAGCATTCCATAAACAGTTTTCTGGCTACTTTGGAGAAAAAGGATTGGAGACATTAGCCAGCACAGGAAGAAAATGTTGCTGTGACTGCATGCATTTCGGTTCTATGATCCAATTTACAACTAAAGAATATGGAAACATCTCAGTGCAGATGTATGGTGACTAGTGCGAAAAGAACTCTCTCCTTTAAAATGTTAAAAGAATCAATATAATTGAAATGCTTCTTACACCACATAAGTTTAAGCTTAAAACTTTTTTTCTGTTTTCTTTCTTTTAAGAACCCCCAGCTACAACTACGCCCCTAACCCAGACAAGCACTGGATCCTACGCTACACTGGACCTATGAAGCCTGTCCACATGCAGTTCACTAACATGCTTCAGCGCAGGAGGATGCAGACTCTGCTGTCGGTGGATGACAGTGTGGAGAAGGTACTCAGACGAGCAGACAGACACATGCTTAAACATAGAAACACACACACACACACACACACACACACACACACACACACATCTTATCTGACAGCCTTAAGTCCTGGGAGATCTGTGCTTGTTCTGACTGGGACTGTATAATGTATTCACTGACACACTTGGTAACTTGTTCAATTCTCCTTTCCCACAAACTGGCACAAGAGACTTGAGCTATCAAACATGAAGTAAAACTTTTTACACTATGTGAGTGTTCAATGAATTATATCCTCCGTAGGTGTACAACATGTTGGCGGAGACAGGTGAACTGGACAACACCTACCTCATTTACACCTCAGACCACGGCTACCATATTGGCCAGTTTGGTCTGGTGAAGGGCAAATCGATGCCTTATGAATTTGATATCCGTGTACCTTTCTACATTCGAGGACCTAATGTGGAGCAAGGTGCCATGTGAGTGACTTATTTTTCTCTTATATTCAGTATTTGGATATATAAATTACTCACTTGCTGATTAAACATAGTGGAGCATTTTATAGCTAAAGAACCAGATATTTTTCTCAAATGTTGGTGGATTCAGATATTGTAAGATAAATACCATTGTGACCATTTTCTTCTATCTAGTTCCAAAAAAATAAAATAAATTCTTGTTGCCCTGCAGTAATCCTCACATAGTATTGAACATTGACCTGGCACCGACTCTGCTGGACATGGCTGGTGTTGATATCCCTGCAGAAATGGACGGCAAGTCTATCCTCAAGTTGTTGGACACAGACCGGCCAGTCAATAGGTGAACACATAATGTTT
>VUQS01015167.1:44279-56197 GCA_015108495.1 Heterochromis multidens
TTTTCCTTGTTTGGATAAGTAACCCCATTGTTCCCACTCTGACAGCTGGTGTACTGGATAGAAAGGCCATCCTCTAAGTGGTAAACACCCTGATCCTGCAGCTTCTCCTGCACATGTTCACTCTCGTCCAGAGTCCTATATGACCTCAGAAGTCCCCTTCAACTAAGGGAAGGGGTGGACTTTTAGGAAGGACAGGGACTTCTGTTTGGGCAGGCCTTACTCTCTGTAAAAGGGAATTTATTGACCCTTTTGGCGGAGTGTCACCTCACAGACAGTGACTGTTCAGCAGGGCAGTAAGATGGCCGGAAGTTCCCGGCATTTCTGCTGAGCTGCTCCATTTGTGGGAGAAGGCAAGATGGCAGGACAAGACAATACTCCCCATACAGAAATCACAGAGTGCTGCTTCTCCGCATTTAGCTTGTAGGCGAATTACAGCAAGGGTATCTGAAGTAACATTTAACAGCCAACACAAAAATGTTCTCCTGGAGCCAGTGGTGAGGTAGGCACTTTTATCTCACGCTTCATGAAGAATCAGTTTGTTGCAGTGTGTGTGGGGGGGTGAACATTTTGGCATCTATAAGGAATGAATTGGGGGCCATGTAAAATTGCTGTTGGAAAGCAGCATGGGAAAAACTGGCCTTGCTAAAGGTTGGCTGTGTGACCTTGTGAGATCCAGTCTAATCCAGTGCCAATGGAGAGGGGAAGCTGTTTCTAGTTCTGGATTAGCGCAGCTGTTGAAGGAGGTCACCCCCAGATCTCCTATACATGTCTCAAGCTCCACCCCCATTGCGGTGCTGATTGGCTGGGATCCCCTGTTTGGACGCAACAAAGAGTTCTCCTTGAATGAAGTCTGCCTGTTGATCTGACAATAGTCTGCATTGTTTTGTACTATTACAGGCTTCAGAATAGGGTGCATTTCGCAGGCTTTATAATGCATATGAACGTGAGTCATCGCGGGACATTCTTGTCAACTAGGAACCGCTTATTTTCTGTTCCCAGAGAGCCCATGTATTATACACTACTGCAGTAAAAAGCCGTATTTTTCAGACTCCTAAATCATATCAGTGTGTTCATGCGCTCCAGTTTTACAGTCAGCATCCCGTGTTTTGCAAAAAAGTCCACTTTGCAATACTACTGTTTTAAAAGAGAACCCATGTTCAGCTCAGTTCGTGTAGGCCGAGCATACTACACACAGACCAAACCGGACCGTCTGGTTTGTGCAGTTTTAGGTGAGTCATTGCACTAACTCAGAAACAGGAATCAGTCTTTTCTCAGGCAATACTAGAAAAAGAAGTTCTTGGAATTAGATTTACTCACCTGGGCTGATGATGACCACATGTACTGGTTGAGCAATTGCTTTAGGAGAATGATTCAGCTTTTGTTTACAGACATGAAGAAAGAAAGCAAAGTTAGGATTGGTGTCAGCAGCTGCTGTTAAATTTGCTAGTGACTTTATTCTTTACTTTTGCAACAGGAACTATTAGCAACTATAGCTACTTTCCTTTTACATAGGCGCGTATCAAGGGCCTGTATACTTTTTTCGGTTCTGCCATGACAGAACTGTTGAACCCAGCTTGTTTGATCCGTGCCGGACTTTTTGGAAGTGAATCAGATGATAGGTCGAGTTCAGGAGTCTACCCCTCTGCTTATCTTTATCCTCCCATACCAGCCTTCTCCTCTCTCTGCCAGGCATTTGGCTGCCCGGCTGTTTGGTCTTAAAGTGCTTTACCTCTGTTCCCCTCCTTGGCACCCGGCCGCCTTGGTGCCTGGGTCAGCTCACATAAGGTTGGCTCCAATGCATCTCACGTGTCTCTCTGTGAAAGATGACTCCCACGCTCCCCCCCAAACTTGTTTCCCCATGTCAGCACATGGCAAGTAAGAAAGTGACACTGACAACTGCTGCCAGGTTTAGGAGGAAAAGAGGAAAAGAGAAGCAGAGAGAAAGGTCATGTCTCCGTTAATATGGTTCAATTTCTGGCCACACTGAAATAAAGACAGAGAGACAACTGAGAAAAGACTGAAGTCTATCTGAAAAGTAAGCAGACTTTTGAAGGTCACAACCTTTTGATCATTTGAGTAGCCATAGTAGTAACTTAAGTTTATAGATTGATGTGGTAATACACACAGTAGGCAGGAGAGAACAGGGTGGGCAGTGTGCAGCCCTGTGGGTCCCTTTTACAAAACTCAGCACTGTTAAAGTCAGAATAAGACAAGTCAACAGCATCCTAAACCTTAGCATTAACTTGTATGAGTGCTGTGGAAGCCCATTACTCTCTTACAGACTCAGTCCTAATGCCAGTTTGCTTGTCGTTATATGTCGTTATTTAAATTCAGCACACACAGCACTATTGTGCCATGTGTTTTACTGACCTGTGACTTGTGGTGACACGGCAGAAACGGGAGGTGTTAAACAAAGGCCCAAAGAATGTGTGAGTGACAGGTGCAGGACATTTTTTTTTCTGTCATTTGAAACACGTGCATGCTCCCTTCTCCCTGTTATTGTTCTGGTTGCTTGGGTGGAGTCTGCTCCCACATCCTCCACAATGACAACCTATGTGCACCTTGCCTCAGCTCAGTTTCCAACAGTGGATGCTCAGTCTAAGTTTTCATGGCATCTGCGTCAAGTGATTTTGCTGCTTTTTTTTTTTTTTTAAGGGATTTTTGTTTGATATGAGTTTTGATGGAGTTGCACGTGTTCAAGTCGCTTCACAAGAAATAGGGCCGTGGTCACAGCACTCAATGTGTCAGGTTTACAGTCACATTCTCTGTTAGTTACAGCTACTGGAAACCCAGCCAAGCTCTTAGTAGTCGGTCCATGTCGCTGCTCTTGTTTTACAATATTTAGATAAGCAGGTTGCCTAGCAGCCTTGCTGAATTGACTTTGTACATGGTTTATACATAATGAAACAGAAGTCTGCTTTTGGCAGATCCCTCCTTGCATTATATTGAGCTACAGGCCTCTGCTTGCTCTGTATCCGTAAATCACCAGTGATTTCTCACAGTTGCAAAAATTTTTTGTACAAACCCAATACTGAACAAGTTGGAACGCTGTGTAAAATGTGAAAACAAAACAAAACAAAACAGAATGCAATGATATAAACCCATATTTTATTCACAATAGAACACAGAAAACATATCAGATCAGATGATCAATATAGCTCCTTTTGAATTTGATGGCATGTCTAAAAAAACCTGGGAACAAAAGCTGGAAAAATATGTGGCACTAAAAAAGGTCAGTAACATGATTGGGTATAAAAAAAGTCCATCTTAGAGAGGCAGAGTTTCTCAGAAGTAAAGAAATATGCAAGGCCTATTCACTGATCTGCAAAACATTGTCTACAATTTCAGAATAATGTTCCTCAATGTAAAATTGTGAAGACTTTGAATAACTCATCATCTGCAGTACATAATATCATTAATAAAGTCTGGGAATCTGGAGAAATCTCTGTGCACAAGAGACAAGGCTAAAAATCAATATTGGATCCCTGTGATCTTTGGGCCTTCAGACAGTACTGTATTAAAAACAGACATGATTCTGTCATGGAAATCACTGCATGGGCTCAGGAACACTTACAGAAATCATTGTCTGTGAACACAGTTCACTGTGACATCCACAAATGCAGGTTAAAGCTCTATCATGCAGAGAAGAAGCCACATGTGAACATGATCCAGAAACACCGCCATCTTCCCTGGGTCAAAGCTTATTTAAAATGGACTGAGCCAAAGTGGAAAACTGTTGTGTGGTTAGAGGAATTTAAATTTGAAATTCTTATTGGAAAACATGGACGCTGCATTCTCCAGATCAAAGAGGAGAGGTAGCACCAGGCTTATTATCAGCGCTCAGTTCAAAAGCCTGCATCTCTGATGGTATGGGGCTGCATTAGTGCCTATGGAATTAGCACCTTGCACAACTGGAAAGGCACTGGGTATATACAGGTTTTAGAGCAACATATGATCTTTTTCAGGGAAGGCCTTGCATATTTCAGCAAGACAATGCTAAACTGCATATTGCATCTATTCCAACAGTATGGCTTCATAGTAAAAGAGTCCAGGTGCTGAACTGGCCTGCCTGGAGTCCAGACCTTTCACCAGTTAAAAACATTTGGCACATCGTGTAATGAAAAATATGACAAAGACCCAGGACTGCTGAGCAGCTGGAATCCTATATCAGACAAGAATGGCAGAGCATTCTTCTCCCCAAAGTCCAGCAGCTGGTCTCCTCAGTTCCTAGACGTATATGGACTGTTCTTAAAAGAAGAGGGGATGCTACACAGTGGTAAACATGGCCGTGTCCAAACTTTTTTTGAGATGTTGCTGCTTTCAAATTCAAATTAAATGACTTTATTTTTTCTTAATGATTTTCTCAGTCTAAACATTTGATATGTTTTCTGTGTTCTATTGTGAATAAAATATGGGTTTATGAGATTTTCAAATCATTGCATCACTTTTTATTTATATTTTACAAAGCATCCCAACTTTTTTGGAATTTGTTTACAGTTTTACATTTGTGCAGCCAAGTGATTTTGAATGTCTTACTTTCCACAGAGTGACTTTTTTTTAAGCCAGTATCTGAGGAGAAAGGATGTTTTATGTCTCTAAATAGGAAAGAGCAGCTCTGTAAATATACGGGCAAGCGAGGACCTTCGCACTTGTTGCTGTGACTGGAGTGGTAAGGTTTCCTAGATGAATGGCAGGCCCTGTGCAAGAACTCCACCCGCTTTGGTCCACAAGGGACCGTCATAAGCAGCGGCAGCTCAGAATAGTCGGTTGTTGAAAAAGGTTAGAGGTTACCTTACAAGAGTACAGAGTGATAGATGGGAGCATAATTGGCTCACTGGGTTTGACTGTTATCTTAGTTTTATCTAGTTTATGGAACAGTGATTTCAGTAAAACCTCCACTTAGCACAGTTTCTCTGAAGGTGTCCTATCAGTCCATCATAAATGCCACAATAGCACAGAAGCATATAGCGGGATTTCAGTTGTTATGAGATTATCTGATGACACAGCGCTTAGTCAAAACTCTATGCTACCCAGGGAAAACAATCTTTTCTTCTTTCTATATGGTTTATCTTTCTGACGAAATCAACAACTACCCTGGTGTTTGAGTTTGTTTGAAATCCAGAGCTGCACAATGACACAAGGTTTGCTTGCTGCCCTATTTCCACTGAATGTATTGTCCAGTCCTCTATGCTTACTGCTGCTGGGAAAAGTGCCATTTACACTTTGGCGCTGGCTTTGAACAATGGGGCAGATTCCATGAGCTATATTCTGTTGTTTCCCTAACTCTGGGAAACCGCTCTCAGTTCTAGTTATTTTGGGAGCTGACTGTAAATTGTGGATGATAGATGTAGTAGTTCTCCTTCAAAAAGCCACTGGCACTTTGTGAATGTGAGTAACTTGATGGTCGAGAAGGTGTTTTCGTGTTTCAGTTTTGGCCTCTTGGTCTCTGTGGTGGGCTCTGTTTGCATAGATTTTATTCACACTTTGACAAGTTGTATTTTTAGTTACTGTGGAATAACTATAGGCTCCTGAAGGTTCTCCTTGATTCCTAATGGGAGACAGAGACCTTGTATGCCATGGAAGAGCAGACAATGTGTTATTACACATCAGAGGATAACTGATAAGGAATTTAATACTTCAGTTTTCATATATTTTCTGACACAAAACCTTCTGTCACTGGATGTTTGAAAAGTCAAGCAGGTTAGATGCTGCTTAAAAAAAAATCTGTTTGTATTCATGAAGACTATTCTTTCTGTTGCAATCTGTAGTCTAGCCCCCTCAAAAAAGTGTTTACTGAATGGATTCAACTGCTGGTTAAGGAGTGCACAAAGCCATAACACGGGTCTGTAGCGTAAAGGTCTGCTTCAATTAGATTGAGTCTCCCCAGAGGTAAACCGGGTGCCGTATGCTTTAGTCATAGGTCCATGTGTGTGTAACAAGTTAATTTTAGATCAATATAAAACATTCCTCTCTGAGTTAAACTTCACTGAGCTTGTGCAGACTGCATTCCAAACCATTTATGAACATTTACAGCGGCAGATTGCCTCAGTTGTTTGGAGAGTCATGCTCTATACTTTTCTGTCTGCTTCTGGCGAAAGACCACATAAAGCTGTGCAGGCTCAGATTGATTTACATGGCATCACATAAAGTAACTTTTCACCAGAAATGTGTAGCAAAGAGGATCCTGTTCATTTAATTTTAGTTGGTCCACTTTTGTTAATCCTTTAAGTTTTAACATGATGGGAATGAATAAATATTCATTTTCAGTAGTGAGAAATCAAAGTGTTTTGACCTCACTCCTGGTATGTCCTACAGAAGAAAAGTCCCTTTGTATTAGGCAAACCCATGTAATGGTCATGTCTCTATTTTCTGAGTGCTCCCCAAAGTGATTTCAGAACCTGAACACAGCCCTTCTTCCTGCTTATCAGGTCGTGTCAACAGAGCCCAGCAGGCTCGCTCTCAGCTCTAACTGCTGTTTATTTACACAGAGGGAACAGTCCTTATGAAACAGCTACACCCCGTGCTGCTTAACTTGTCGTGTATGGCGTTCACAGTACACTATGAATCCCTGGTGTCCTGTCGGGGTGTGTAGGATGCAGGCCATCGTGATAAATCGCGTGCTGGTTACTTCTCTGTCATCACAGCTGTCGTACACTGGGACATACAACAAAAAGCAGTGTCGGCTTTCTTTTACTTGATACTCAGCAGTACATAAGAAATACGTTTATTTGGATTCACATTCAAACACTGCATTTACAGAGAATAATGACAAACACTGGACTGAATAACAGGGAATGCAGCATGGGAAGATCAGTTTCTCAGTGTGGGAACGCCTTTTTTGGAAGCCAGGCGGGAGCAGTGAAAGGATGAAGGCTCTGGTATGTGTGGGGTGGTATTGACTGTTTGGCCACTGCTTTGAATGCCCCATTATTTGCTAGGCTTCCCGCCCATTAAGTGTTACAGATCTAATCACTCAGTAATTTTGTAATAGTTGCATCTCGTTGTGGGACCTCTGTTTGTGAGAAGGCAGGCTGTAGACACTACCCTGCTGTATTGAATCCTGCCCTTTTCCTTTTTAAAATTTCTGTTTGCTCTGATCTCAGGTAGGGTTAAAACGCTGTATAAATAGTGCACTCAACATGTAGGTTCTAAGGTTAGGTCTGCTTGACTGCTGTGAGGGATTGGACCAGATGGCTTCCCAGCATAAAGCACTGGGACACATGGGAAGACAGTATGTGGAAGCTCCTATAGTCTCTCCATGCCCTTTCTATGTTTACCTGGCTGTTAAATCAAGATATGAAGAGCCTGGGGCTGCTTTTGGCAGCACATAAAAGAGTGATTGATACTTTATGCTTGATGAACAGGTACATCAGTGTTAACAGAGAACAGCTGTTGTTCCCAGTGAGTTTCAGCCAACAGTGTGACATTGTAAATGTGGCAGAGCTAACTGGCATATTCTCCTCTGTGTCTGTTTCTGAGACCAGGTTGCACACAGGGTTGTTTTGGCAGGCACCTTGGAGCAAATGTGGATATTTGGTGAACATTGTAGGCAGTCTTATCCCTGTTAAGCTTCTTGCCCCCTCTGATCATCCCAGGTAGCCTGGATAGTGGCCTCGTACCTCTAACAACCATGACAGGGAGAAGAAAAGCTTTTCTATCCTAAGAAAGCTGGGAAAAAATCCAAACCTTTACCAGATCTTTGTGACACTAATTCCTGCCCAACTGATACTTTTCTCTCAAAGATACTAGACTAGTGTTAGGTGGGACACTAAAGAATAGAAAGGACCTAACCTTGCCAAGACCCTCAAGTGCTCATTACGAGAAGAGAAAGGCGCCTTGTGAGTTTATTTTGAGTCCTTCCTTTGGCTCTGATCTAGACATCTACTGTGATGCCGAACCTTGGTAATGGTCTCTTCGTGGCTGTTTGTAGCGTTCCTGTTCCCACATGGATTTGCTGACACAGTTGAGGCCGCCTTTAGGGAACTAGATCAAAGGAGACATAAACTAGCGCACTAAAGAGTAGCATGACCTGGATATAGAAACGGCAAACTAAGGTCAGATGTACTTATAGACCCTAATTTTATGTAGGTAGCTACACCACATAACCTTAATATAGCATTGTAATACTATTTCAGTGTCCGACTCCTTAACATAGTGTCCTATAATTTCACTGAATTCAGTTCAGGGTCTCTCTCTGTATGTAATCGGTTTTCCTCTTATATCTGCCCTTTTGCCTATCTGTTTTATGCAAACTGGGCTGTCTTTTTCTCTGGTTCTCTCTCTGCCTGTCTCTGTTTTTCCCACCTTCTCTCCACTGTCTCTTTTTTGTTGTCTGTGTGTTGTGCTGAGCTGGCTGTTGTGAGCCTGTGATTGTAGCTAAGCTTTGTGGTTTTTGCGTTAGTAGCACTCGGAGCGTATGGTTCTCTTTGGGCCCTGCTGACTCCATGCCTGGTGTCTCACTGAGTATGTCCACCTGTCTCCTTATTCAGGACACACACATACGCGCCATCACTTTTGCCGCTCCACTGCGTAGAGATGACATCACTGCTAACACACACATACAGATGGATACATGTAGGGAACACAAACATTAATCTTGTCTCCATATGGGCAAGTGGGCAGGTTTGAGCCTCTCGGTCTGTCAAACAGTGTGAGTTGTTTACTGCTTGTCGGGTTGATTAGTACTCAGGCATGACTGTGGCCTCTAATATGTCTTCGTATCCTGTAGATGAATAATCTGTTGCCATTTTAAGCGTCTAATGACACTTTTTCCCCTCTGCTTTGTTTTTTTTGTTTCAGCTCTGATTGGGTGGAGATCTTGGAGCCACGCTCCAGTGAGCGCATGTATGTGAATTTAACCACTGGCGAATGCGGCTGGGATCCTCCGCCGGACGTTTCTGTCCGCCAGGCAGACGGCAACCAGTGGTGGGAGTTGTTTGACCCCCACAGTGGCCGCTTCTACTACTACAACTCTACAGGGCGCCGCACAGTCTGGCATCGACCCCAGGGAGCCGATATTGTGCCCCTCTCCCAGCTGCAGGCCATGAAACGATGCAGCGAGGCAAAGCAGGCTGGAGGGGGTGTGGACAGGCACCACCATGGGACCTCAGGGAGTGTCAGCAGTGTAGGGAGCCAGGGGCGCTGCACCCCTCTACCTGAGCGGGACAGGGAAAGTCCTGTCCCTCGAGCTTTGGAGTCCAACGAGGAAACTGCCAACCCTGAGCTGGACCTGGCAGTGGACAGCAGATCTCAGGGAGATGGAAGCAGCACCGAACACAGCACAGATGGTGGCAAAGACCCACAGAGGTAAGCCTGACTAAACCTTAAGTAGCCTTTACAGCATGTCTGGAAAGAGAATTGTGCTTAATCACTGGGGTCTCATATTACCTGGAGAAAAGTGGTAGAATGTGATAGCCATCAGTGCATGTGCCATACTGAGTTGTAAAGACTTTCGAATGGTTATGCTATGAGAACTTGCAGGATTATTTTGACTATTGACCACTTGGACTGGACTCAAACGGCTTTCATGTTTTCATTCTCACTTATCTTAACATTCCATATGTCCCATGTTTCCATAGTATTGCCTATGAACCATGATCAGCCATTTCAGCAAATTGCTACCAAATGGGGAAAACGGTCAGTTATATTACAGAGCATGACATTTCCCCTCACGCTAGGGTTACTGGTGCAGAACGGGCCCTAACAGTAAGTCATTCAGAGACCCCGTCATGTACTTGGCTTTGTGGCCTCATCCAAACCACCGTCTCTTCCCTCCAAGCTGGATTCCAGACATGCCACTTCTGTTTCCCCTGGCACATGGCCACTGAGGCCATCTTAGTGTCCTCCTGTGTGCTCACCACCACCCTGCTCTGCTGCGCTCTGCTCCTCTCTCTTCATTTTCCTAAAACAAATTTCGGCCCCTGGTTATCAAAGACTGTAGCGCCTCTTACGTGCATGCATGCATGAGAGGCATGTGAGAGAGTGTCGTCTGTGGTTAATAACAAGCAGAGCCACTATATTCGAGCTGCATGTAAACAAGGTGAACCCTGCTGGGTTTCTGAGGCTCTGCTGTGGATCTGAGCTCTGCTTCTACCACACTTTTGCCTTCAGGAGTTTGCTCCTCTGACCCTTTAAAAGTAATCAAAGCTGGGGGGAAACTAATTGGTCAACTGTTGCTGCCGAATGGCACTACTGGTGGCCCTGTTGTTTTAGGTTTTTTGTGTGTGGGCAGTGTTAAAACTCCCCACAGGGTCCCACTCTGGCCCAGTGACTCAACCTTTCCCAGAACTTTTTCTGTCTTCCCTTAAAACACTGGCCAGCTGTGTTCAACAGAGGAAGGATCAGGAGTCTTTAGCACACTGGGGATTGATACCCTACTTAGCCATATGGCCCGTCACATGCTCACCATCCTCTGTTTCTTAGCAGGTAATGAGAAACCACAACAAAAGACACAGAGAAGGTGGAATGTGACAGCTCAAAATGGGTGAAAACAAACTCAGAGACATGCCTGTCTTCAATTAGTGGTGCGTTTTATTAATAATGACAAGAACGGTGAAAGTTTAAATGAAGAGTTGGAAGAGTCACAGTGGTTTGAATGGGGCTGGAGTCATGTCATGAAATTTTATATTGGATTTCAAGTACTATGAAAACAAGATAATTGAGATAAGTGATTATTGTACTGCATTCATTTCCACAATGAGGTTTCTGTCCACAGTCATAGACCTCCTCTGATAGACACAGTTGGTGACGAGGCCAAGCAGTTTGCCTTGCGAGATGTGACTTTGCATTCAAAGACCACCCTAGTTGGAGCCTAAACCCTGAGTCCTGCTTCTTCCACTAACTCCACCCCTTTTCTCTATTTATTGAAAACATTTTCATTGAAATAATCTTTGACGTTTAAGGAAATCAGCTCTTAAAAATACACTTTTGAAGCTTATTGCATGTATGATGCCTCTGAAAGCAATGAGTAATTGTGTTAAATAATCTTGGTGCAAGTACTGAGCAAAATAAACTTTTTTTTTTTTTTTTTAAAGGATTTTTACCATAAACGAGCAACCCTAGATTTGAGCTGAGCTAATTTTCTGTGCCACACAGAACACACAAAGTGCTAAAGGCTTTTATGACAGTTTTTTTTTTTTTGTTTGTTTTTTTTCTTCCATGTCATTCTCCTTCCTGTCATAACTTTTCACCTTCACCTAGACCAGGAGTCTGCAACCTTTAGCTCTGCCTACCAAACAACGGAAGAAAAAGGAGCAGAAAACGCGGGTGAGGGGGGACGGACGGACGGACGGGCGGAGGGCGGATGTAATTGGGAGAGGATAAAATAATTCATATAGTATATGTATTAATAGGGTTACGGTTAACCCTAACACTGATCGTGGCTCACGAGCCGACCTCTGACCTAGACTGTGTATTCACCGTGTAAATTTTGGTTTCAACTTCTCGCCTATGTTAGACCTGTTTGTGCATCATAGTTTTCTTCCTCTTTTTCAGGGGCAAAATCTTATTGACTTCTGACCTTTGAAAAACAATGCTGTACATTGTGGAGATGGGACAATTCCAGTTTTTCCAATGCCCGTGTCTTTTCGTTTTAAGCTATTAATAAATCTGTTCAAAATAGACAGTTTCCAAAGTTTGCAAACAACACACCCTGTACTATAATATTATTCCAGCCTGATTGATGTAGTTTCCTCTGTCTGTGTAGCTCATATCTGTATTTATCTTAGTTCGTGACTATAGGAAGTGAAAGCACATGAGCTCACTACCTGAGTGCCAAATTTGTTACTCATTGGCTGAGTCTTATCACATGTCATGGGAATCTTTTAGGTATTTTTGTCTGGAGCTCATCGGGGAAGTACCGTGGTCTTCAGAGATAAACATGCCAATCACTTGCGGTTATGGGCAGGAAGCCGTGGCCA
>VUQS01015167.1:73231-85078 GCA_015108495.1 Heterochromis multidens
CTTTCTCTCCCCTCCTTTTCCCCTTTGGCTCTGATTTCATTCATGTGTGTGCGGGTGTGTGATTGTCAAAGTGTGAACAAAAGACACAGCCTTCCTTCCTTATCATGTACAGAAAATTTAAAATATGAAATGTAAAAGAGGTCTTGTAATGGTGTCTTATTAATAAGCTTGCCTGTGCTGTTTTGAGTAGTCATACTGATAGCTGGTCTCGTATTTAATTTTACGAGACGTATAAAGCCACACCACCGCAATTATTCTGATAGAGTACAGAGGCTTCATTTCAAAGCACAAACTAGAGGGATGTGCAGAAAGCTCTTTATAATAGATGGTGGCGATTTTCTAAGCAAATAAACATGGAACCGCTTTGATTTTTTCCAAATTAAAGCGCTCGTCGGAGCCAGACGGGAGTGTTAATTCTAATTACAGCTCATGCTGTAGCGATGTGGGAGGCTGGTTATTCAACTGATAATACTCTCTCTATTATCTGTAAGATAAATTTCAATTGGAAGCGAGTTCTCTTGTGTTTGTGATCTGTATGTTATGCTTTTTTTTGGCTCAGGTCTTATTATAAAACGGGTGTTGGATGTGATAACTGTACATGGCCTCGCTCTCTCACACAGACTGAAAATTTGATTAATCTAACACAAGCCTCCTTCACTGAGAATGGAGTATTGATTTAACTGTCAAGTACTATGAGAATGTAAATTGAGCTTTTTGTGTCCCCTTTAAGGCTTTGCCGATGTAAATATTTTACATGTAAAATAAAAGTAACTTCCCATAAGTGTATTCCGGGTTATGGGTGAGGTTAACTGTTGCTGTAAAAGAGCAATAAAAAAGTTTTGTGTTGTAATTAACTGTTCATTTCTCTGCTGTAACCGCTTATCTTATGAACGTAGGAATGATTCAAACCACTTTACATGTACATAGGTGTATGTGTGTTGACATACTTTCTTGTCGTAATAAGGAATGACTGTCCATGAATAAAGATTTGTTCAATTACTGTTAGATTCCCTTGTGTTTTATTTGTTTATTTTGGGGGCACAGTTTGCCTTTATTCTGATGATAATTTGATAGAACTAGGAAGACAGGAAACTGTGTGGCTTAAAACTGGCCACAGAAGAACATTTAATGGCTCCTGTGAAGAGGTAAAGGGTTTCCTACGAGGTGTGACAAACAAAACAAAAAAAATGTACTTCATAATTTGAATACAGTGCTGTGCAAAAGTCTTGAGCCACCCCTCATTTCTTTATATTTTGCTTCCAAGGAGCCAGACTTTCTTGCAATTTTCAAAGTGGTCTTGAGCACTTTCTTAGGAGATTGGCTGCTTTTTCACTCATTTTCAGTCAACTCCTTGCACCTGACCATTTTCAGAGGAATGTTTTTCTTCTTTGTTAAGCCATTTAACACTGACCCATGAATCATTCACAGGTGTAACAACTCTACACCAGATATTTTCTTGGGCCATTACTGCCACATGGGGTGGCTGTGGCTCATTTGTAGAATTCCTCATTCAACAATCATTTCCAGTGGACCAGCTTCTGCATATATCAAACACACATGACAGTATGAGTACATATTTTCAAAATATAAGTGGTAACAAATGTTTTGGTCCTGTACAAAAACACAAACTACTCACCCATCAGAACTTCATCTTTTGAGCCTTGCACTCAGCAAAGTCATTGACATTGCTCAAATCCAAAGTCCTGGTGGTACACTCATCCTGCCCTTTTCTCTACTTCATCTTTTGAGCACCACTTTTTTGCTTTGCTTGCTAAACATAATTTAAAATGCTGTTGTGCCAGCTAACTCTATTATAAGACACCAACCTGAAAGATGCACCTGGCCCTTCAGTTGGTCCATCTACTGTTCATCTCTTCAGAAATGGTCTCAGTGGAAGGGTGGCTGTCAAGAAGCCATTCTTAAGGAAGGGAAACAGGGAGAAAAGGCTGAGGTATGCCAAGCTACACAAGAACTGGACTGAAAATCAGCAGCAACACGTCTTATGGAGTAATTAATCCACATTTTAAATTTTTGTTTCAAATCATTCTCAATATGTATGAAGGAGGTCGGAAAAGAGGTACATCAGTTATTGTCTACAACCATCTGTAA
Organism: Heterochromis multidens; assembly: GCA_015108495.1. Classification (NCBI taxonomy): domain Eukaryota; kingdom Metazoa; phylum Chordata; class Actinopteri; order Cichliformes; family Cichlidae; genus Heterochromis; species Heterochromis multidens. The sequence continues at coordinate 75,341 of VUQS01015167.1, forward strand.
AGCATGGTGGAGGCTCTGTCATGGTTTGGGGCTGCATTTCAGCCAGTGGTGTTGGAGATCTTGTCAAAATTTAAAATCGATGGAATTATGAATGCAGAAAAGTAATGTCATATTTTGATCCACCATGTAATACCATCTGGAAAGCATGTGATTGGAAACAGCTTCATTCTTTAGCATGACAATGATGCCAAACACACTGCCACTGCAGTAAAAGCATACCTGGGTAGAAAACATACACAGTGGAACACAATCAGTCATGGATTGGCCTCCTCAAATCCTGGACCTCAACATTATTGAAGCAGTGTGGGATCATCTTGAGAGAAAACAGAGCAAAAGGCAGCAAAACATCCAAAGAAGACCTTTGAATGTCCTTAAAGAAGCCTGGAGAACTATTCCTGAAGACTGCTTAAAGAAACTACAAGAAAGCTGCCTAATAGAGTTCAGGTTGTGTTGAAGCATAAAGGTGGCCATACCAAATATTGACTTTCAAGCTCGTTAGAATTGTACATACTCTGTTTTTGCCTTATCAGTTTAGTTTTTATTGTTTGAAAATGTTTAGATTTAGTTTATTTTTTATTTGTTTTAGTGTTAGTTTTAGGTTTTTTTCTAAAGTATTATTGTATGGAGGGCATATGTTGGAGGGAAGATTTATGAAAATCAGTACAGGTATTACAATTAAAACACAGACATTTTGAAAGTAATTAACCCACAGTCTTTTAGACATCCAAAGTCTCAATAAACTCGTCCATCAAAGCTTCATCAGGTAAGTTGTCATAATAAATTTTACCAAATGAAAAAATACTAAAACTAAGGAGATTTCCTCTATATATTTTTATTTTTGTTTAGTTTTTTCCAGGTTCACAAAATCATTTTGATTAGTTTTCATTTTTTCAAAAGTCTGTTTTTTTTATGAGGGGTGGATCAAGACTTTTGCACAGTACTGTATATTTACAGGAAAGCTCAAAAAGCAGTTTCAGAGATATTTTGAATAACTCGGTGTGATCATTTAAATTTTGGCTGACTGGATTGCATTTATTAGTATTTTAGACTAAAATGTTCTAAGATATTTAAAGACAAATTTACTCTTTTGTATACGTATACTTTAATAGATTAGAATAGTATTACCTAATAATAAAATCAAAAATGTAGAGTTTTTAAATTTGGTTAATTTAAGGGATTTAAACGTTCATAGATAATGTATACACTGATAAATTAATTCAGTGTAATTAAGTGTAATGTTCTAAGTGGATTGCATGTGGGGGATTAGAGGTTTGTGACCCAACCTGAACTTTCATCTATATATAGAAATGAAAGATTTGAAGACAAAATCATTACCCCATCAATAAATGATGTCCTTACGAAAATTAATCTTAAATACATCATCAGTCTTGCAATAATGAAGGGATTTAGTTTCAGTCTGGCTTTCATTTTACAAATGGCATTTAATAGTTATATCTAGCAATATAAAATGTCAGTAGACCTAACTCTCGAAAGCAGAAGTAATAAGCTTTTAGATTTCTCAATCTGCCAGTGTTTCTCAGAAATTTTAAAAGGGTGCTCGTGGAGGGAATAATTGATAAGAATCCATTTGTCTGCCCTTAGACTCACAAGGTTTTTGAACCCCTTTGATGAGAATTATGAAAATCCTTTTCATCTGCACAGGGGAAAGAGTTAACAAACAGATACAACCCCCTCTGTTTCTTGATGACTGTCATCACCTTCACTCTACATTTTCAAATGTTTTTCACTTTGATGTAAATCACTGCACAAACATCACTCTGCTTCATCTGTCACTCTGGCGCAATCATGTACCTGTCCACCACTAGTCAAACCTGCCTGAGCAACATAAACATTACAGCAGGGTGAGAGAACCTTTGGGCTCAGGCTGTGGGACTGGGACAACTTAAAGAAAACAGATCCAGGTGGAAACACACTCAAGAGACACTCTCGTGTCCTTTAGGTATAGTCAGTGACAGAAAGCAACATTATTCTAAGTTCAAAATAGCCATTTGTTTAAGGAACAGCGGTACTAGAAAGCCATGGCAATTTAGATTTTGAGTGTCTGTATACAACAGTATATTACTGCGTTTATACTTTATTATGGTTTTATACAGTAAATGAGTTACATTTCTGATTTTATAGAATTAATTCTTACATTTAAAATACTGTTTTAACATTTTGTGCATTTTCCAGTTATTAAGGCTCCGTATTTAATAGATAGATAGATAACAGTTTATAGGTTTAAAATTGCTTTGTTTCAAATTACAGCTTACTAAATATTTAATAAATATATATACATACGACACTTTATGAGATGAAATGTCCTATTGAAATTCACAGGGGCTTTGGTCTGTTGAACGCGCATGCGCCTTGCAGAAGCACACTGCCCGCGCCGGTGGTGAATGCAACGGGGAGAAATTTAACTGCGTGGTCTGGAGCTGACAGGCGGAGGCGGAGGCTCCTGCGCTTTTAAGCAATTACACAGCAGATTATACATCGAACCGGACAAAGAGTGACTGGTCAACAGGTAAGAAGCTCAAATATCAGCCACCCTTTGCATTCTATAGTTTTTAATTTCCAGTAATATCGTGACTGAGGCCCGGTTGGTGGATGCATAAACAGCGGTATAGTGCCGCATGTCGGCTTTTTGAGTTCAAAACAAACGTGACGAAGTAGGTAATAAAATGTTATGTTGGTACACATCGTTTTTGTATTTGTTATATACCATGTTTGTTTTCGGGAGCCACCGTCTTTGTTACTCTGTGCTTTAAAATGTCTGTCGCTGTTCAGTTGGAGAAGTTTATACTCGGCATTTCCACGCCGCTCGAACACAGCCAGAAAAGTATGAAAAAGTAGGCCCTTTGCGAGGCCGCGAACTGCTCAATGGAATGACAGCTGCTCGGCCAATCAAATGTAAGCATCCCGCCTACACAGCGCTATTTCGACGAGTGTTGTTTGTCAGAAGTTCTGACGTAGGAGTCGGTTTCTTTCGCGCTCCGCCCCCCGGTTATAAAACACTGGACAATAAAGTGTCAGTAGTGGTAGAAGTGGTCAACAAAAGGAAACCTCAAAAAATTTCGAGGCACTGTGTTAGTGTGATTTTTTTTTTTTCCCCCCCCTCTCTTTTCTTAAAATATATATTTTTTTCTAATAAATCGGACAAAATATAATTGAAGCCCGTTAAATGTATTGGGTGGGCCGGTGGAAAAAATAGTGTGTGGGGGTTTCGTTTTCCTCCGTATATTACAGTACAAAATGTGCTTCTGCTAACATGGTCTTAGCGGATAATTTCGAGAGTGAAGTCATTTTATCACCTGTTTCTCGACTCTTGATTGTGCCATCTCACACTCCGGGTTTGCGTTGTGCCTGTGTCGCTGCCGTCTGTCTGGCTCTCTGCAGGCCAATCAACACCCCGTTTAATTTTAAATCGAGTGTTTTACCTAACGGACTATTGCTCGCCCCTTAATATAGCGGTAAAACACTACGTGCGGCCTACGTATAATCGTAATGGGCTTTACCATTGTCTCCTATTGTTTCTATACGTGAAATCGACTGACCAGAAAACACGTGGGCCGAGTAGTGTGAAGATATCCGGTTTGTAGGTTGCGCTGAAAGCCAGAGTTTCTCCCGACAGTCTCCGCTATGGTGAACCGATTCAGCTCTATCCTGGACAAAAGTAAGACGCTGTGATGTATAGTGTGAATCTTTTAGTTTTCAATAAAGGGCGCCGGTATGTCAGTCCGTCCTGTGTACGGACGCATGACAAAAGAAGCGCCGTTTCACCGGAGGATTTAGCTCTATTCCTCTGATCGACTCCAGCGATCCTTTTTTTTTTTTTTGTTTGTTTGTTTGTTACAGCTGAGATAATGATCATCGGCAGTATTCTGTATCTGACAACAGCAGTTTAAGCAGAATGTGTTGTAAAATCAGTCCCATGTAGCTCGGTGCAGAAATGTCTTCCTGCTGTAGTGGTGTATGCCTACAGTGAGCATATCTTTGTCATTCTTGAACCTTCTCTCGATGTGTGTTGTTGATAAAATGCACTGAAATTACACGGTTACAGGAGTCTGTGTGAGGACATTTCTTAAAAAACTCTTACTCTCTGAGCTAGTGTTTGCTGAACATCTGATATTGGCTACATATTCACCACCATTTGAGGGGCATGGCTCACCTTAATATGTCAGTCTTTAATCTCTGTACACTGTGCCACACCATGTTACAACATTTGTAATCTGTAGCTTGTATAAGCCTACAGTGGTAGTATTTTTCCCTTCCTGGACAGCGTTATTGTTCTGCTGGCACAAAGGGGGTGTCTTACATTGGTATTCAGGTTTAAAGAAGTGATTTATTCTTCCCAACAGTCACTTGGTGAAATATTTAGGTAAGACCTCAAGCACACACAGAGGTGACTGCATTATTTGTAAAGACCTTGACAGTCGTGTGTGTGTGTATTGTGTTCCTTGTTCGGCACAATTTGTGTCTCTTAGTTGCAAAACGGAGGTCAAATGAGTGCAGTTTTTGTTTAATGGTTAATGTGTGTGTGTACATACAGGAAGGGTGCCTTGATGTGGGCAGTATGAGTAAGACGCCCCCTAACAGAAGAGGGATAACATTTGAGGTGGGAGCTCAGCTTGAGGCTAGAGACAGCCTCAAAAACTGGTGAGTCATGGCCTCACTCATTCCTCTCTCATCCATTTTACTGTTCACTTCCCTGACTCTCACACCTAAGTTTCCATTTCCCCCCTTTTTTTTTGAGGCCTGTATTACAGTAACTGTAATGTTTTAAAAATGTTGATTAGTGTCCTCAAGCTATCCCCTAAACTCAACTTTGACCTGCATTATTAAGGATTGCAAAAATCATGTATTAAACATGGTAAATCTTATTTAATTGAATGGTTCCTTTAAAAGATGTGATAAAACTACATCATTGGGATACAGTGGGAGGAGCCTTTTTAAATTATGAATGTCTTTTATAATAGTTCTGCACTCCTGATACAGTTATGTATAAATGCAGTTGATATTGTTACTGGAGGTATACTACAGTATACTACTAAAGGTGTAATTAAAAAAAAAAAATAAACCCACTACACTAATGTGTAAATGCCCAGCGCACCATCCACTAAGTACAGCTGTGCCGTGATTCATCGTTTTTATGTGTTTACATTTTCAAGCTTAATTTCATTTCTGAAGACTTGCCACCCTCATTATGTTTGAGATAAATGATAAGGAACTTAAATAAGTAGAATTACCTTTCATTCACCCTTCCTATAAACTCATTATTGGACTTCTTCCTGTAGGTATGCTGCCAACATTGAGAAGATTGACTATGAAGATGAAAAAGTGTTAATCCATTATCGGCAGTGGAGCCACCGTTACGACGAATGGTTTGACTGGACAAGTCCCTACCTGAGACCTGTAGAGAGAATTCAGCTGAGGCGGCAGGGCCTGAATGACGATGCTCCGGTACCTGTAAGCTAACAGTGCTGTTCATGCTTGCTTTGAAATGTGTAGCATAGAGAAGTTCTGCCTTGTCTTCTTTAGCCTTTGTTGCACAGAGCTGGTCTTGCCGGAACATGATACTTGGGTTTTATTTGCGTAAGCTAAATGGTGCTACTACTTTTACTTGCAAGTAAAATTTTAGGACAGTGTCATTTTAATAAAGCTATAACAACAATGACGATGTTGTTGGCATTTAACAGCTCCACCCCCAATGAGATTTTTGAAATGGTGCCAACAGTGTCAAATGTCTGTTTTCCTCCAGGCCTTTCATGTGAATGACAAAGTGTTGGCCAGCTGGTCTGACTGCCGTTTCTATCCTGCTAAGGTCATTTCGGTTAATAAAGATGGTAAGTATCAGATTAACTTAATGTGCTTAAATGAATGCCTCCATAGCATTTTCAGTGTTGCATACCTGCTGTATTTTCCTACTAGTTTTTAAAGTTTTGCTTTTTCAGTGCAAAATAGTGTTAAATGGAGCATAGTCTTTAATTTTTGGTTCCAATAAGAAATCTGTGGTATTGGTTGGCATTCTGTAATGTGTAATTACTTTCTCTTTCACCAGCATTGCAGAAAAAATAACTAGAATGCTAGATTTGTCTGATTAGGGGACTACCTCACACACATTCACATGTACAGTTGTATGTTTTCTTTCTTCATCATTCTTTTCAGCATCCTACACTGTGAAGTTTTATGACGGTGTCATCCAGACAGTGAAAGGGATACATGTGAAGCCTTTTACCAGAGAGGTACATGCATGTTTTTTCTTATAAATACTACTAAATACTGTTGCGACTACAATTTTTAGATCTTGGTTTCTAAGCTATTTCTTTGTCCTGCTCACAGAGAGGTGGAGGAAAGTCTCGGTCCTCTGAAAGGAATATGGTTAGGAGGGCCCCGAACCGCAGAGACAGAAGGCCTCAGGAGAACGGGGGTCCCAAGAACAAGCGAGCCAGACGCAGCACCTCAGACCAGGAGGAAGACAGCAACAGTGAGGACGAGGAGCAGGAACAGGAAATGGTAAATGATAAAAACAAGAAAACAAATGGCGAGCTAGAGGCTGCGCCCTCTGTCAAAAAGGAAGAGGAAATCTCAGAGAAAGCAGACCAGACCAAGCACAGGGATGTAGAAAAAGGGACAGGATTCACTAATGGAGTGAGAGTCAATGAAGGTGAAAAGGAAAGTGAAGAAATGTGTCATGTCAATGGAGAGGTGAAGAAGGAAGAGCTGGAAATGGAACAGACTGGAACAAAGCCATATACAGAGTCACCTGAGCCATACACAGAGTTGCCCACTCAGACGTCATCGCAAACAGAGCAGGTGTCTGTCACTATGACAACCACAGAATCCAGTGGCGATGTGGAGCAGAAACCAAACGTCCAATCAGAAAGTGCTCAGCCTGCAGCGGATGTGCCGCCTCCTCAGCCTGTGAAACGTAAGTGTTAACAAAGTAAATTAGCAGAAATGCCACTGGCTCTCTAGTGTTGTAGAAAGCATGTGAGCGTATTTTCAAGAGTTCCTTTCATTTATCTTTAACAGCAGTAAGGAAGCAGGGTTTCCACAACCCCAACAGATTCAGCAGAGAACCATGTGAGAACATGTTAACTTTTTCTGAGTCAAATATTGCAGTCTCTTGCACTCTTTAAAAACTTTATTCAGACCTTTCACTTCTGCTGTTCTGTTTCAGTGTATCGAGTTATCAAAAACCAACCTCCCCCTGTCCTGTCCATCAATCTGGATCACAACCCGTTCAAGTGCAGCGCTCCTGGTTGCACAAAATCATTCCGTAAAGCCAAGCTGCTGCATTACCATATGAAATATTATCATGGTGAGGAACAGCCTCCAGAGGGGGACCGCAGCCCCACAAGGAGCGTTCAGACCAGGGCCTCTGACAAACAGTCTAGCGCCACTGGTTTGGATGGCACAAAGAGAAGGCGTACCATTTCTGCCTCCATGCGTGAGTTCCTCTCCAGTTTGACTTTTGTTCCAAATGAAGTGACAAGGAAGATTTTATTTGATTTTTTTTTTTTTTTTAATAAAATGGGTCAGTTATGGCTTCTACAACAGTAAAATCTGAAATGCTGAGTCATGGCTTGCTGTTATTTTAAATCACACACTTCCAGAATTGAGGCCAAATGATAAATAAATAAATGCATTTTCAGCATTGCTTCAAGATCAGTAATTTTGGCTCATAACTTCCTTTTGATTTTCCTCAGAGTCTGTTGGCGTTACCACGGCTCCGCGTGGCGAGCTGAAGACTGCTGGCAGGCGCACATCAGCCCCGCCTGCAGTCAACACTCACGGCCATCAGCAGAGGGCACTGTTGAGGGAGAAAAGCAAGGAGAACCAGCTGGACAGGAATGGCTGTCTACTGCAAGACAAAGACAAGAGCTGCTTCGATATTGGTCAGTATGATGCAGTGAAAATGTGTTCAGAACAGTTGAGCTTATAGAATACCCGCCTGCAGTGTTAGCTGTACTCTCATGCAGCTGAACTCTTGTCCCCAGGTTCAGTAAAAGATAAACTGAAAGAGAAGCCAAAACAGAAGGATTTCCTCCGCATTAAACTAAAGAAGAAGAAGAAGAAAAAGAAGGCGAAGTCTGGTAAGAAGTGGATGCTTGGCATAAGGCTGCGTCACATCTGCTGCTCTGCATGTGCACTCACTGTGACATTGTGGGAATGGCTAGTCTGCAAAGCATCAAGTGCTCCATTCACTCCTCTTGGTGTGGTGGTTGAGCCTGTGTGTGGGAGAAGTGTGATATTTGTTGCCGGCCTCTGTCACTCCATAATGGCAATCAAAAAAACTCCAACATCTCGTCTCTTACATCTATTAGTCATAGAATTTTTATTCTTTTATCTGACAGGACTGGCGGAAAAAGCCAGATTTTATTGTGGCACTGATAATGACTGATCCAACACACAAGTCCTGCATTACTGTTTTAATTCTAGTTAGCATTCACACCGGTGTGTTTGGCATGCACACGAATGTATAGGCAATGATCCACTGACTGGTTATTTGACACAGTCCAGAGTCCTGAAACATGGGCCGCATGTTTGTCCCTGATTGTTCTTGAGTATGTAATTTGTCCGTAATGTATGTTTGTGCCACATTTTTGCCACTTCCTGATGGGCGCTTGTTTTAGCATTTTTAAAGCTGACATTTTTGTTCTACATGTGCTTCCCCCCCCCTTCCCTGTATTAACAGACTGCACAGGTAGTGAGGAGAATATTGGCATCTCAGTATTGGGTCTTCAGTCCAAATTGAATTTGCCACTCAAACCCCCCCCCTCACACAATCACAAGCCTGAGGCCTACCCCAGCAGGCCTGGATACAGCTACTCAGAGCAGATACATGTGGATGGTGGGTATTTCTGATAGTGTGCGTGTATTTTATTTTATTTTACTTTTTTTTTTGTGGGGCTGTACATGGTTTCCTCTCCCTACATTCTTCTGTTCCTTTTGGATTCAATCCATCATGCTGCAAATTTTGTTTAGCTTGGATCATTTTTGTACAGTTGTTGTTGTTGTTGTTGCTCATGCATGCAACAAGTCAACATAAGCCCACATTTCAAACCCATGGTTGATTGAATCCTTCGCTGTTGTTTGCTGCCATTGCTTGCTTCATCATTTAAGCTACAAATACTAATGAAATAACAACAATCAGTTTAGCTAAAATTTTATTTAGACTTAACAGAATCATTTACAAGCAAATTAAATCTTAAAGTTGTGTCATTCACTTGAAAACCCAAATGTTCATTTTGTCCCTGTTACTGTAGATGAGGATAGCATCAGTGACTGGTCCACTGATAGCTGTGGGTGGAGTGAAGATGACTTTGATGTGGATTTGGACGTCACTACACCGCCTCTGAGTGTGGACTCTGGTGCCTTGGACACCAGTGACCAAGAGATAGTGAGATGTATCTGTGAGGTGGAAGAAGAGAATGACTTCATGATTCAGGTGAGCCTGTTCTTTGTTTTATTTTTTTATCAACCTGTGATTTATCTATTTTAAATCTAAGGCTGAAAGCCTTAGATTTAATAGTAAAATATGTTTTCCTCCTTGTTAGTGTGAAGATTGTTTGTGCTGGCAGCATGGCACCTGCATGGGACTGTTGGAAGACAATGTTCCAGACAGATACACCTGCTACATCTGCAGAGACCCACCAGGTGAGGGGAAAAAGATCTTTTTTTTTTTTTTTTCTTTTCTTTTTTTTAAGCTAGAGATGGGATTATACTCTCCGA
>VUQS01015176.1:3734-23513 GCA_015108495.1 Heterochromis multidens
ACCCACACCCCAAAAAAAAAAAAAAAAAAAAAAAAAAAAAAAAATCAATAAATTCTTGGTCCTCAAGCAGAGACAAATTGAGACGCCATCTGGTAGTAAATTGAGGTTGGTTGCTTTTTTTGCATTTAAGGAAACTGGTGCATGATCGCTGATTGTTCTTGGAAGAATTTGTGTTTCTAAAATATCTGAGTGAAGTGAATTGCTGACAAGAAAAAAGTCAATTCTAGAGAATGTATGATGTACTTGAGAAAAGGATGAATATTCTAGTTCATGTGGGTGATGAAGCCTCCAACTATCGTCAAGACCAAAGACGGCCGCTTTAAAATCATTGCTTTTTTTGTTGCTGTTGTTTTTTTTTTTTTCAAAAATGCACCACAATGAAACCCAGAAACCAAACACTCAAGCAAGGATAAAGTAACGAGCAGAAACAACAACAGGCAGTGTGGTGGTTCATGTTGTGAGAATTCCTCCACTCCCATCAAGGTCACCCGAACCACCAAACATCAAAACACAGAGCAGTGATGAGAACCCACATGAGCCCAGAAACCCCAAGTGGCCGCAACCAGCAGTGGAGACCAAGCCACATTGGACACCAGGGTGCTGAGCCAGAAACATGCAGGAAGGTCTCCACGAGGGCAGACAGCACATCCAAGTCCCACCCAGGCAGCACAGACAGCCAGGTAGAGGAACCCATAGCACCATAGGGACAGCAAACAGACCCAAACCCCAGGACGACCCAGCCTCACAGGGCGCCCACCAGACCAAGTTGATTGCCAAGTTCGAGTGCTGCCTGCTGAGGTGTTTGATTTATCCAAAGCCAGGTGTGCTGGGTAGATTATTAAGTAAAGAAAAATGAGGAGTCATCTTTATTGGGGCCATATAAATTAGCAATTGTGAGAAGAATGTTTTCAATACAAATGCTGATAATTACAAATCTTCCTTCTGGATCTGTTATTGCAATTTTGTAAGTTAATTTAATTCTATTGTTAATCAAAACAGCAACTCCTTTTTGTCTGGAGTTATAATTGGTTGCAAATATGTGGGGAAATTGCGATGATTTTAATGGTGTATGTTTTGTGTCTGGTAAATGAGTTTCTTGCAATTAAAAATCATCTGATTAAATTCTATTGAGATGGTCCATGAGTTGGATATTTTTTGTAGAACAAAGACTTGACAAAAACCTTCTTGGATTTTCAAGTAGTTCACAATGTTGTTTTTTCAAAGATCTTTTACTAATAGTACAAACAAATAAATGACAAAGTTTTTTCAAGGTAATACAAGGTAATTTCAAGGTAATGCACCTGAAATTATCGAACTAGTCATGCTCTCTTAGAATGGAAATACAGCGTCCATCTAGGAAAATACAAGCCCTGTGAGATATGTGTTATCTATGAATGCTGTAGGAGTTAATGATACTCACAGTCTCTCACAGCGCAGGCCTGCAGTGCCCTCTGGACAGGTACAAGTGTTGTGAGGGCTGCATGTGGCTCCATGTTGGCAGGGTGGCACACAGGGAGTGGTTACTGCTGCTGATACAGCACACAACATGATTCATAATGATCTTTTGTACAGATACTGTACATGTACACATTATTCCACAATCATGGACCAACCCTGTTCACAGAGATCTCCAGTAAAACCTTTGGTACAGCGGCACCGGTCGAGGCCCACACACATGCCACCGTTTTTGCAAGGTTTCTGGCACACAACAGGCTCTGGTGAAGACAGAAAACAAGAATGCAGTAATCCAATTAAACATAGCTCATCTCGACAACTCTCTTCTCATTAAACCTGGAGCACAGATATAGACTAAAGCACAGAGCATTTGGACATCAGTTCAGGACAATTACACAATGAGCAGAACATACGTTTATCAACAGCAGTATAAGACCAAAAGGCCGAACAGTGTTTACATTGTAATTAACATTAATCATGAAGCAACTTATTCTGTGTTTTCTTGCAGGAGTGAATATGTAACCATGGCCAGAGGGATATAATTCCCTTTCCACTTAATAACATTTGGTATTAAACATTTATTAAACTGCCTGTAAATCCAGCACATTTTGGAAAGACACATTAATCTTTAGCATACTGTGTACAATAAAACTATTGCCATATATTTATCAAGAACAGTCACACTATTTAATATATTAATATGGATGCAAAAAAATTAAGTAAAAGTAAGTAAAATACAAGCTCCAGATGAAAGTCGGGACATTAGAAACGTGTTGAAGATGAAGATGTGCACTGGCAGACACTGTAGCATGTCATGATTGCAGAGCTTAGCTCTATACCACTGATACAGAAGAAAAATAAGGAGACTTTCAATGACTACTGGATACACTGAAATGCCAGCTGACAAAACAAAATGGCACATTAAAGACTGCATATTTGGCAGTGTTTGGTTTCAAATTAACAGAGAAGGAGTCCAGAAATATGTAAATGATTAAGATGTGGTCATAAACATACAATTGTAAGTCTATTAAGTAATTTATATTGTATATTATGATGTATGGATCTCTCCACCCGCAAGCACAATAAAGTAAAGATTTTATCTCAGTCTTATTTGGTAGTCAATAGTAATAATAATAATAATAATAATAATAATAATAATTGCAGAATAGTTCAACAATGGAAAAAAAACCCCAGCAAGCAGGAAGGAGAAGAAGAAACCAACAGAAACCATGCTGCATTCACAGGTGTCAACATCCAATTTCACATCCAATATCACACTTAGAAGGCCTTAGGGTCTTTAGCAAGATAAAGCCTCCTGCTACATGAAAAGAAATCAAACTCACTGCATAGAGGGTGCTGGAAGCCAAAAAAAATGGGGACAAAACTAATCCGAAGACATGAGAAGGTTTGTGATATTATCTTTTTTTTATTTTACATAAGTTGTTGTGAAAATTTGATCACTGATAATTTGTAATTTACCATGTAAACATGGTTTAATCATCCGTTCCGAGTCTGCATATATTTTAATAATAGAGCAAAGGCTACATAGAGCTAACAGAGAATGATTAATCTCACCTATCTGGCATCGAGCTCCTTGCCATCCACCAACACATGTGCATTTGTTGACATCCACGCATCTTCCCCCATTTTGACAGGAAGGAGTACACAGAGCTACAAAACACACAACAATAACATGCAGTCTGTGCAGAAAAAAAGGGACATTTCGTCATACATTTTTGTTTTTCTGTTATGGTGTAACCCATATTTTACCAGAAACTATTGCTAGCAAGCTTGGAGGTGGGTAGATAGGTAAGCCTCAGTGGTACCTACACACCTGGGATAACTGATTGCTGATTTGATTGTATTATGTTACTCACGCAAGAGGCACTGGGGGCCAGTGTAGTCAGAGGGACACTGGCAGGTATCAGGCCCCACACAGCGACCACCATTAGCACAAGGCAACTCACACACAGCTAAGAGAGGGTAAGAGACATGAAGAAAAGTCAAAGCTAAATAGTGTCAAATGCAGAAGAAAATGGTAAAAGGTTAAAAAAAAATCACCTAAATTTGAACTATTGCCACAAGAATGAAACGTGACACCCACAACACCTGTACACATGCATTCATACATGTATGGATATATGCATGAGTGACTCAGTGTGTTAGGTGAGTGCAGAACATCTTATAAAAGCATTTTGCCAGGTATTTGCTGGGCGACAAATTGATGTAAACAGCGCTTCTTTAAGCACTGTCCACTCTATTTAATGTAACACCTGTCCCTCTCTCTTCATAGTCACATATTGCCCCGCCTAAGTGGCAGTGTTTATTAGTCCCCAGATGCAGTGTACCTGTGTGGCAGCCTGCTCCTGTCCAGCCAGGAGGACACAAACACTTGTCCCAGCGCATACAGGTACCTCCATGAGCACAGGGCGGGGAGCACATGGCTGAAAAGTACAACCAACAGGGATATAATACCCCTCTTTCCATTTAAACCTTACACTAAGCACAAATGACACTGAAAAGCGCACAAAAAGAGAAAATCAGACACAAATTGAATCTTCACATAAGAAACTTTTTTGCACAGACTACAAACAGTAGGTGTGACATTAATTGTACCTGAGCAGCCTGCACCAGGATAGCCTGGAGGACAGTCGCAAATGTTCGGGGCAACACACACTCCGTAGTTCTGACAAGGGGGGTCACACACAGCTGGAAAGGCAGAGAGGCTAATAAAGATAAGTTGTGGAGTTTTACATTTATTTTTATATTTAAAAAAAAATCCTGATCACTATATAAGATGTATGATGTTTGACTCACGCTGGCACTTGGTGGGGTCATCTTTTCTAATTTCATAGCCCTCCTTGCAGGTGCAGTTAAACCGACCAGGATGGTTCACACAGAGCTGCTCGCAGCCTCCGTTAGTGAAGTCCTCACACTCGTTCACATCTCATGACAGAAGACAGAGGGGGCAATTAAACATTAAACCTATGTAACAATCGGTTAATTTGTTTTTGGCTAAGAGACAAGGCATGCTTGCCTGTGTGTTTGTTCAAGAAAAGTGGGAGTCATTAGCCCATAACAGACTATCAAACTATCAAATTTCAACATTTCCTTTTTTATGAACACCTCCATGAAAAGAAATCACATGGCAAGTGCAATGTGAACGAGAATTTGACCACATCTCTGAAAGCCTTTCTAGTACTTTACTGTTTTTTTTAATCAATCTTAAAGACTACAGCAATAAATGTTTCAAATTGCTGTTTGGATAATCTGCACTCATCGGCCACTTTTAGGCACACCTTGCTAATACTGGGTTGGACCCTCTTTTGCCTTAATTCTTCAAAGTACAGATTCAAAAAGGTGCTGAAAACATTCCTCAGAGATTTGGGTCCATATTGACATGACAGCATCACACAGTTGCTGCAGACTTGTCAGCTGCACATCTATGATGTGAATATCCTATTCCACCACATCCTAAAGGTGCTCTATTGGACTGTGGAGGCCATTTGAACTCAGTTTCATGTTCAAGAAACCAGTTTGAGGTGATCTGAGCTTTGTAATATAGTGCATCATCCTGCTGCAAGAAGCCATCAGAAAATGGGTGCACTGTAGTCAGAAAGGGATGGACATGGTCAGCAACAATACTTGGGTTGGCGAAACAATGCTCAGTTGGTACTAAGGGGCCCAAAATGTGCCAAGAAAACATCCCCCACACCATTACACCACCAACAAGACCCTGCACAAGGCAGGATGGATCCATGCGTTCATCTTGTTTACACTAAATTCTGACCCTACCATCTTAAGGTTGCAGCAGAAATCAAGATTCATCAGACCAGGCAATGTTTTCCAATATTCTTTTGTCCAATTTTGGTGAGTCTGTGTAAATTATAGCCTCAGTTTCCTGTTCTTAGCTGACAGGAGTGGCACCGAGTGCTGTCTTCTGCTGCTTTAGCCCATCTGCTTCAAGGTTCGACATGTTGTTTGTTCAGAGATGCTCTTCTGCATACCTTGATTTTAACAAGTGGTTGTTTGAGTTACTGTTGCCTTCTTATCAGCTCAAAGCAGTCTGGCCATTCTCCTCTGACCTCTGGTATCAACAAGGCATTTTTATTTAGAGAACTGCCGCTCACTGGATATTTTTTTTGGATCATTCTCTGTGAGCCCTACAGATGGATGTGCAGAAAAATCCCAGTAGATTAGCAGTTTCTGAAATCTTCAGACCAGCCCATCTGGCACCACGTTCAAAGTCACTTAAATCACCTTTATTTCCCATTCTGATGCTTGGTTTGAACTTCAACAGGTTGTCTTGACCAGTTATACATGCCTAAATGCACTTAGAGATTTGAGTGAATGAGCAGTTGAACAGGTATACCCAATAAAGTGGCTGGTGAGTGTATTTCTGCTGGTTTCGAGAGATAGTAAAATCATTTGAATGATTATTATATTAAGTGTCATTAAAATGAAAGAGCCTGTTTGTTGCACTGATGCGATCTCATAACATAACATTAGCTATGCTATAAAACAAAGAAGGCCAAGATACACAAAAATATAAAATAATCTGCTTCATTTACAGAGCAAAATTTTGAAGTTGTACAAGAGTAAACAAAGAGTAGCGTATTAATGAAAGTGCTGGCAGTGAAAATGAAGTCTTACCCACGCAGCTCCTCATGTCTTTGCCCAGTTGCCAGCCAGCTCGACAGCTGCACTGAACATGGCCCTCAGCCCTCACAGTGCACATATGGTCACAACCGCCATTTCTCAGCTTACAGGATGTAGCATCTTTTCGGGTGAAAAACATTTTTTTTTTTTACCTCTGTGTACATACAAAAATACTGAACACTAAAGAGGCTGATTAGCTGACTCGTAAAACTCAGTGAACTCACTATTCCAGCTTCTAAATTGTGAAATTTGGTGTTATTCTTTCTCTTATTTGATAGCAGACACAATGTTTGTGGGTTCTAGACTGCTGATCAGAAGAAACAAAATATTTAACACACTGAAAGATTTGATCTTGGAGAAAAGTCAGTGATCAATCCCTGGAACAGAAGTTCTTAAGAAGATTTTTTTTTAATATTCAGATTTGAAAGAAGTGGATATCTTCTGTTTTTTTAAAATAAATATATATTTTTGTACACAAAATGCTGTAATGTCAACCCAATAATGAAACTCACTGCTGCAGGTTAGGTTGTCTATATCTAACAGCAGAGGAGGGGGGCAGTGGCAAGTGTGTGTCCCCGGAGAATTAGTGCAGGTGTGGGAACAGTCGCCATTCTGGAGTTTACATTCATCAATGTCTACATACACACATACAGAGAAACACAGATCATAAACATCATTTTTGGACATCTCTAGTGCATTTAACAGATTCCTCACAGTCTGGATTTCTCATCTCACTAATTCTCCAAAATGTCTTCCTGAATGTCTGAGATGACAAGATGCACATTCACAAAAACAAGAAACACATGCACCAAAATAATTAGCAAGAGATAAGACATATTCATGGCAGATTACTACTGATGCTTAGCATGTTTAAATGACTGAAAATGATTGGGTAAACAGCAGTGAGTGTTTAAGAGTGACTGACCCACGCAGGTGTGGCCATCAATGTGCAGCTGGTAGCCGGGTCTGCAGGAGCAGTGGAAAGAGCCCTGAGTATTGATGCAAATGTGCTCGCAAGTCCCATTTAGTGCCACACACTCATCCACATCTGGAGAGATCAGCGACATTTAGATTACTCTTGTGTCATGGCAAAACATGAAATACATTCTGCACAAGGACTCATTTAGACTTGAATTAAACATTTAAAATTCTATTAGCACAAAATTGTACAAACCTGGAATACCAGGTGAGTGCGGATTGACTGAATCAAAGGAACAACACTGTCTTTTGAGAATGATAGACCAACCCAGGGAGAGATGATCTTTGCTGCCCTCTGTTGACTATCCGCACTACAGTATGAGTTGACCTTAGAACCTCCTCTCCATTTTAGTGCAAATTTAGGATTACAGTTGATTTGAAAGAAAAAACACAGTAACGGTATTCAAGTGTCATTTTAATTGGTTACTGTGTTACTACAGGAGGACAGCAACATTTTAACTACTGTACTGTGCCTTCTTATTGGCTGGTATGGTGGGGTGACTCGTGCAGTACATGTTGGACTGCAGTGTGTTTTACTTCACTCATCATTAACAAAAAGCAGTTTAAAGGTGTCTGGTGGAATTCATTGTTTAGATTTAGTGTTTCTCACCTAAGCACACTGTGTGCATCCTTGACTCCAAACAAAACTATCTTTTTAACAATACTGAAAGTATTATGTTCAGAATTTGAAAATGTCTGAATGATACCTGAATGATACCAAAGCATACGTCGATTCCCAGCAGTTGCCTTTTTTTCCTATAAACTACAAACTAAATGAAATATGCTTTGAAGAGATCATTTGGGATATCAGCTTATTTGCTTTCTTGCCAAGAGTGAAGGCAGCTATGCACTGTGAGATTTCAGCACTTTTATAAATTTATTGCAAGCCAAACTATGATGCAAGGATGTAATAAAACTGGACATGACATCAGGTTTGACATATGTAGACTGTACAATAATAATAACAGTGGTCATGATGCATAGCTGTAGTTCCTCGTCTATTTCTTTTCATGCTTCTGCTGCCATGCCTCAAATAGATTTTCTTCTTCCTGGAAATCCCAAACATTTTCCTGTATGTTTTACTTCATCTCTTTTGTTTGAACAATGTTATTGATGTTATAGCATCAATCGAGAAGTCAGACGGTCATCCTAAATTTCTGAATTTTGTCCTGAGCTACCTTTGGTCAGAATAACGTTACAATGAATCCTTCAGACAGTAACAAGGCCCACATTTTGGAGTTAATGCAAACAATATAGCCAATATTTTTTCACATTTGTCATTTTTCATCTGCCCAACATCACACAGTGTATATGGAGCTTTAGAAAGTAAGCAGAGGGGAACAGGTAGTTGCCATCCTGTGATAAAGAAAGTTTTCACAGGACTCTATGCAGTCCCGTGAAAAATTAAGTACACCCCATGATTCAACAGCTCGCAGAACCACTTTTAGCAGCAATAACTTGAAGTATTCATTTTCTGTGTGATTTTATCAATGCCTCACATCGTTGTGGAGAAATTTTCTCCCACTCATCTGTATAACATTGCTTCAGTTCAATGAGGTTTGCAGGCATTCGTTTATGCACAGCTCTCTTCAGGTCCCATCACAGCATTTCAGTCGGGCTGAGTCAGTCTGGACTTTGACTGGCCCATTGCAACACCTTGATTCTTTTCTTTTTCAGTCATTCTGTTGTAGTTTTTCTGGTTTTCTTGGGATCATTGTCCTGTTTCATATCCCAATTTGGGCCAAGCTTTAGCTCTCGGACAGATGGCCTCACATTTGACTCTAGAAGACTTTGGTATACAGAGAAGTTCATAGTGGACTTAATTCCTACAAGATGCCCAGGTCCTGTGGCTGCAAAATAAGCCCAAATCATCACCCCTCCAGTACCGTGCTTGACAGTTGGTATAATCTATTTGTGCTGACATCCTGTGTTAGGTTTCCACCAAATGTGGCACTGTGCATCACAGCCAACAGCTCTTGAAGTGCATTTGATTAGCAGGACTTGGCTAGTATTTACTCTCTTAATTCCTATGGCAACATTAAGGATGTACTTAATTTTTCATTAGATCCACAAAAGAGTCTAATATGATTATTTATAGAACACATTTCAAAATAATGAATGTAGTACAACTGTCAACCCAGAGCAAGAATTAATAAGCCTATTTTCTAAAATCTCAAACTACTTTTTAAAAAATTAACAAGAACATAAGAAAAACCCATGCTGGCTGTTGTTATGAATTAACAACATCCTACTACAACCCGTCTTTTACCTGTACAGCTGTGTTTGTCCTGGTCCAGCTGGTAGCCCGAGGTACACTGGCAGCTATAACTTCCTGGCTCATTGGTGCAGTTGTGTTCACAGTGGCCGTTGTTCACAAAGCACTCGTCAATGTCTGTAAACAAACACTTGCAATGATCGTACAGAGAAAGTAATGTTTGCATGGCATAAGTGGGGAAAAACAACCAAGCACACACACCCCTGACCTACCAAAACAAGAGTGTCCATCTCCGTTGAAGCCCTGGTAACACTGACAGAAATACGACCCGATGATGTTACCGCACCGAGCGTTGGTGTCACACGTGTGACCACCGGATACACACTCATTCTCATCTAGAGACAGACAGCGAGTTAGTTCATTTCTATTCAATAAACATTATACTATCACTTGGGATAATTTTAATGGAAGGGATAACAGCAAGCATTAAAACACGCGCACACAAGGAAGCTGACCCCGTCCACAGGAAACAGAGTTTTCCACGGAGGGACGTCAGCACTAATTGCTTACCTTCACAGTGTGTGCCGTTTCCCCGGTAACCTGGTCGACAAACACACTTGTAGCTCCCAAGCGTGTTCTCACATACGCCCCGACCATCACACACCGCAGGACTCTCTATACATTCATCCACATCTGGGACAGAGACAAAGGACAGAATAATATACTGACATATGGATACAACATATGACTCGTTCTTCTATTCATTACTGACACAATTTACAATTAAAAATTATACTGTCTAGAGAAAAGCAAAAGTCATCCCTGCAAAGCACTCCCTTAATTTACTGGCGAGCAACAAAGGTACAAAGTCACTTTAATGTCAACAACCTTGTTTTAAATGGTTTTAAATATCTGTCACTGAACCACTTTGGGAAACTGCATTAATAGTTTCTTTTTTGATTCCCCTTTAGTCCATTTAAGATTGTTACTTTCTGACAGTAGTGGTAAAACCTATGTACCTAATCATTTTCAAACACAGTGCAGATGTTACTTTAAATTTAAGCCACGAAAAGCATGCAGAATGTGTTAAGCACAGAAAGCACATCCTACCTTGACACACAGAGTAATCTGGACACACAGGACCTATGGAGGACCAGAGGCCCAAAGAAATCGAAAAGAAAGTGAACAGAATATTTTACAGGGAAAAAAGAGGAAATTAGTTAAAGGAAGGGTGAAAACGGGACAGGAGAATAACAAAGCAGGCAAAGCAGCAAAGCAGCAGATTGAAGCTGTATATTGCTGTATATCAGACAAAGTTCTTACTTTGCAGAAACTCAAATGAAGTACGTTAAAAATTCAAAACACCAGATCAAATCTGGACATCAGCCTTTTTCAGTTGTGGTGATGTTTAATGATTTACCGACACAGGCAGGGGCCTCTGCTCTGAAGCCCAGCTGGCACTGGCACGAAAAGCTGCCAGGAGTGTTAACGCACACATTTCCCAGCTCGCGGCGACACAGCTCCTCAAAGCTGCACTCATCCACATCTACAGAGGAGTGAAACCAATAAATAGAAAAATGAATGGCCACGTTTAACAGATGAAAACACTTTTTAAGTTATCCAGGGTTATGGTGTAGTGTCTCAGCCTGTATTTTATGCTGTTTTACATTTGGATGTACATGTATATTTTATCATAATGCACACCAGACTTCAACATTAACCTCACCTACACAGCTTTTCCCATTTATAGCCATTACATATCCCTCAGGGCATGAACAGGTGAAGGAGCCAGGTGTGTTTTTGCATTCAACCTCGCCTTGACAGGCTTGCAGGCCTGTCACAGTAGCCAAAGCGCACTCATCAATATCTGCGAGACCCATAAGAAACACATACATTATGATCGCACTAAAAAGGCTCTGTAAAAAATTTCTGTAAACCTGCGTCACACATTTCTTTTTTCAACAAACACACACACACACACACACAGGCTGACGAACCCTGGCACCCCTCAGAACCCATCAGGTAACCACGGAGACAGCTACATGAGTAAGAGCCGGGGGTATTAATGCAGATGGCACGGAGACCACATGGCCCTGGTCTCTCTCCTTCACACTCATCAACATCTGTCCAACAGAGATAATACGCTTAATCTAACTCAGACACCTGCAATTATACATTGAACACACACTGCTGTCAAGCTGCCAAAAATATATGAATAATATATGTACAGCACTGAAATATTAAATGCAAAATTTTTGTAAATAAATTATACTGCAGTTGAATCAGCTGGTAGCCTGTTTCTCGTGACTCGTGCAGCTTCTTCTCAAAATTTGTGCAGCACAATTAAAAGTTTAAATACAAGTTTGATATGGAGTAAATACTTTCCAAGAGAGGATAAACAAGCTTGTGTGCCATTTTACTCACTGGACTCATGTTATGTAATGTACTTTATGCTGTGTTGCATTCTTGTAAATATTCTAAAATGCAAAGGTGAGCTCACATGGCTTTCTTCAAATTTAATGCAGTATTTTTAAAATTTTTTTTAGTTTTCCAATTCCACAAACAGCACTTTTCCCGTTTTGATTATTCTCACCTTTACACTCGGCTGCTCCTTCCAGGGTGAAGCCATTGGGGCAACTACAGTTGTCACCATCCTTTACCATGATGGATGGACAGCTGCAGACATTGCTGCTCTCCTGCATCAGCTGGTTTCCTGGACACTGTGGAGCAAGGCTAGAGTTTGGGGAAGTTGTGGTAGTCAAAGGAGCTGCTAATGTAAAGAAACAGAGGGAGCAATTTTAGGGTAAACTAAAGAGCAAGCTGAAAGGAGGTGCAAAACACCAAACTGTAAGACAAAGCACAGCAGTGATTCCAAAAACAAAATACAGAAAAAAAAAAGAACACAATAAAAATATATGATGGAATATCAAAAATACAGAAAAGAGAAGAAAAAAAATCTGAGAACATGACAATAGTTAAAAAAAAACCCCAACTCACATGTGGTAGGTGTGTGGCTTGCTGTTGGTTCACTGACATTTCTGAGTGCACTCTCATTCACCTGGTTCTACAATAGGAAAAGGCAACAAACTGAGATTTATTTATAAGCCATTAGACTAACATATCTTGAACTGAAGCTTTCCTAAACCACTCGCCTGGCTCTTAGCGAACTCTGTCTCAGTGTGTTCTAGTACTTCGTTTTCATTTTCCTCAGGGCTGCTCAGAGGTTCAGCCACCGACATCAGCAGCAGGCCTGCTGACAGGAGAGTCCAAACGCGAGCCATCACCTGAATCTATGTGGAGAGGAAGAGGAGAAGATGAGGTTACTCAGCCATCAACAAACCAGAGTTTAAAAATAGATAAAATGACACAGAGCATTTCATAGTTACTGTAAAGGTGCTTACTTTTATATCGAAAAGACAGAGGCATACAGACACAGTACATGTCTGGGCAGGCAAAACAACAACACGGGGGGAAAAAGCACTCTATTATTAAGTTAACCCCCAGGGCTGTCTGCACTGAACAAAAGAGTCTTACAGCAGCTGCAGTTTCAGCTATAGACTACATTGAAATCTGTCTAATATTAGTGAAAAGATTATATCTTTTTTTTTTTTTTTTACATCCTAAAACACTCTAAGAGAACAGCAAATAGAAGATAGTAAAAACAAATGCGGGACTGTTTCAGAGTTGGTGCGAAGCAAAAGCTGCGCAGAAGTCGCATAAACCGACATACCTGGGTTTAGATTTACTCTCACGTAGAGGGCTCTGGGTCACTGGAGAGATACGGAGACTGCAGTTTTCAGATGCCACAAAGCGATCCTGTTCTATCTTCTCCAGAGACGAGGTGCTCATGCAAGCGCACGCCAGCTCTGTCAAGAATGGGGGGCTGTACGATCCTGCAGTGACTCCACATCCTGTCCCGAAGCTCTGCACTTCCCATTCCACAAATCCCAAACCACCGCAAACAGGCAGCAAAAGGCAGGCCTGGAGGTTGCGTCTAGGTGCCCCTTCTTTGAACCCTGGCATGGATGTCATAAACCAGCCACGGAAAACGGGAGGTCAAAAACTTCAGCTCAACTTCACTGGAGAGTTCATACAAACATGCCAAAATAGAATCAAACTGATGAGTGCGAAAGATGAAACCTCTTTGAAGTTTACAACCACTACAGCTCACGTTATGCAAATATCAAATGGTTTAGAAACTATTCTAACACTGTGAATCAAGAATAAGTAGGAGCTATATAAAGTAAGTAGAGGGATTGTGGGCAAGGGGCCTAATCATTTGCCTTCAGAGCTGTAATGCAAAAAAAAAAAAAACCCTACAGAGCCCTTCCACATAGGCTACTGCACCCTGCATGATGGTGTAAAAACATCTAAGGAGAGAGTGAGGCAAAGTAGTTTTTTTTTTTTAACCTTTTCCTTCAGGAAATTGAGTGAAAAAACAAAACCTCACAAATCACAGTTCTCTGAATTTCATTGACTCATTGGTATTTTTCCTATAAAGCTTTTTATGTGCATATTCCAGTCACAGCTTCAAAAAATTATTTTACAGAGTTCATCTTTAACTCACATCAGACCTACTACTTTAATCTATCTGCTGAGATGATATCATCTATCAGGCAGAGATGATAAAGAAAACCCTTATGTTTCCTTCTTCAGCAGCCACTTTAATAAAGGATGAATTTGAAATTTCACAGAAATGGTCTATCTCTAGTAGTTTCTTGCTTTGTCTGTTCTTAGGGTTACTTTTAAATTATTTGCTTCAAGTAATGTTTCAACTTTTCATCCTGTTGTGTTTTCTATCAAAGGAAATGTCCACACCTCACTGAGACAAACCCGGTTAAATCACATTTCTCTGTTGTGAGTTAACTGGAGGAAGTCTAGTCCTCTGCTGCTGGCCAGTGAGCAGCTTTAATGGACGACATTAGGGCCTTGCTCAAGGATGCCTTAACAGTAGCTGGATTAAAGTACATTATCTGGGGTCCTCTGCACTCATTCCCACTACATAGAAAGGACTGCATCCTTTGTATGGAGTGAAAATAATGGAAACCATCACAGAAAACACAATACAGATTGTGATAATGTGAAGCCTGTAATGGGTTATTTGAATTGTTTTTCCCAACTGGAAACCATCAGAATTCTTCTAATGATATCTGTCGATTCACCTCTCCACCTGCATGCACATACTCCTCCACATTTTAATGGTTATACTATAATAAAACTGGAAATATAACATACAAATTACACTGCATAACAGATCTAAAATGTGTATTTAAACAAGTAAATACCCCATCATCTTTGCAGCAGTTTCTTGATAAAGAAGTTGCGATCACAATGACTATTTTTGGCTTTAGCTTAAGTGCTATAAGATTTTGTAGCTGCCAGCTGATGTTTTCTGTCACTGTGAAAGAAATTGCAGAGTCATAATTACACTGAGTAAAAGTGTTTATGTGGTAACTTGCAGAAGTCTGACATGGTGCAAAGCTTTAAAAGATCACAGAAAGAGGCTCAGCTGAAACAGTAAGAGAAGAGTAAGAAAAAGTGGTGATAAAGGATCAGTCTAACAGTTTATACATTCACTTTAAGGGTAAGGATTAATTTACATAAAATAAACGTAACAGTAAAACAGACTTATGATAATCATGTTTTTAGCTTACAGTTTATCAGATTATTTCTCATTAAACAAGATGCAAAAAGCATTTTTATTTGTGCAGTATTATTATTATTCTTTTACCATGCAGCCGAAAGCACTGTACGATACATTAACACGTAAAGTTAAATATTATATATCAAAGAAAATTGGAACTACTAGCACAATAAAGGTATTTTTCCATTTCTGTGCTGAATAGCAGATGGCAGTGGAGATGCAGATCATTTGTTCACGTTGGTTGACTACACAACTTGACAGAACACAACATGCTGCATTAGCTTTAACCTTCAAAGTCTGCAGTATAGTGCATTTCAGCGATGTGCCATTTAAGGTTGAGTGTGCAGGTTTTCATTTTTAAATAAAAAACAGGCCGAGTAACTACATAAAAGAAAGAAGCAAAGGACCAAAGAAAGCATCAGAATGCATACAATACCTCTCCCCTGTGTGCTGAATAATATTTAAATACCAATGAACAATATGAAAGCCATTAAGAATAAAACACTTTAATTGTCATTTGAGTGATTAAAGAGGTGAGTCATTTGTGTGTCACCTGGCAGTAGGCTACAGCTTCATGAGAAAAAGTCTGTGTAGTGTCCTGCAGGCTAAAGAACAGATGCAATCAGATTTCAATATACTGGATCTTACTTAAGCATCTAAAATGCAAATGCTAATGATAATGTGTAGTTTTGCTGGTTAAAATAAAACAACACCGCCTAATGAAACATTTTACTTGCTAATTGATGGTTATGTAATAGCTGGACTAAGCAAAATTATTATTCTTTAATTTGACCTTTGATGCCTCCAAGGATATTTTAAATTCTAATTCAGTTGTCATAGTGCCCTTTGGGAAATGCAGATGGAAACTGACAGGGGCTCGCTTGTAGGATGTGTAAAATGTCAAGGGATTTCAGAATTATTCTCCTTTTGATAGTTCACCCCAGTTCATTCAATCTGACTGAAGGAGAACAGTCAGTGAATCAGTTTGAAATGACTTCCAGGCTCTCCGACTTCAGTGATGCATGGTCGACAAACTCTGTTATTCTGTGTGCTACGTACAGCTTGTTAGAAATTATGATGTGCGCAGAAGCAATTCTCTGCAAATATTCAGCAAAGGTCCTACAGGAAGAAGGAAAAAGCATGTCAGGCTTCTAGAAAGGTGTGTCCATCTGGCTGCCTTTTGGAGCAGGAGACACCACCCCATAACTCCTTTCCTGCCACCTCAGCCACTGCATTTGGACCTCTTTCTGGACCTATCAAACAAACACATAGAAACATATATTTGTTTAAATCAGTGTTTAGAGTATGTCTTTAAAAACCACTGCAGTATACTATCATAAGAGCAGTAGCTTGACAATTTGGGAAATAAATGTATTTGTTTTCATAGTCTTTTGTTACATATACAGTGCTTAAAAAAATTATTAGACCACCACCCAATGTAAGGTTTATGCCACAGCGGCCCTAAATTAAATAATAATAAATAATTTACCAAAATCATTTTTTATGTTTCTGAAATGGTTAATCCACAAGTATGTGAAGCTCATTGATGATATTTTTAATGGTAAAATATAATTATTGTAGTTATCCATGAGTTTTCAAATTTACAGTTTTACAAAAAAAGTAGAAAAAAATAGTAAAGCACATTATTATTTTTTGATTAAGATGCCAAATTACAGTTATTCATTAACAACATAATGTTTAGTTTCTGAAATATTTTTTTGACAGGTGGTCTAATAAATTTGTTAAACACTGTATGGCAATCTGGGAACCCATCATCCAGCATTCTGACTTAGCCTCTTGTTGCAACAGCCATTTTCTGGGGTTGGCAGTGCCCATGAATATTCCAGCCAACACAAAAGCGTAATTGACATCAGACAATGTCGATGGCTTGATTGCATTTTGGCAAATGTAATCCCTCATTTGCTCTCCATCAAGCCTTTTACCTGCATGCCATCAAAGCTTGCTTAAAACTGATCCACAAGCATGTTACAAATGGAAATCATGTCCCATGCCTATAGATTCTTTATATTCATATAAAGATATCTGTTTATTCTGGTTTAATATATGGCTACAGCCAGCAAAACTTCTTTGTTTCTTTATCATCTTAGTTTAAATATTAACAAAAATCCAAGTCTGATAGTGGCAATTTGCATCATTATGGAGCGTTATATGTCAAACTATTGCCACCAAGGAGAGGCAGGTAGCCAAACTGCTCAGAGGAAAAGTAATTCAGGATTTTTCGTTTTTTCACTTACATTTTTGCAGAACTAAACAAAGCTAAACAAAAGAGAATATCAAGTTAATTTTTGAATATAGAGCCAGGGTAAGGTAGGGTTCCTGTAGCTTTATATAAAACAGATATGAGAGTTTTATCAATTTTCTTATCTTATTTTCTTATTTTCTTCAAGAAAAGTTCAATAAAGCAAATACTTGTATTTAGCAAAATGTCAAACTATTTCTTTTATAGTCTTAAGAGCTTGAAAGAAGGCGACTGGACTTATTTAAGTCATTTGAAGATGTGGCACCTCCCATCCGAGAGGCTTCTTCAGTTCTAAAACCAAAAGGTGGAAGAAGCCTCTTGGATGGGATGACTTAAAGAACTCCAGTCGCCTTCTTTCAAGCTCTTTAGACTACCATGACCTAGATGACTGAGAACCCACACAGACATATTTCTTTTATACTTTAAAAGTGGAACAAAAAAAATCAGCTCATTGTTGATAGGTAAAAGCTAAACATAATGTTTAAATATATATCTTTTCTTAGCTGTGAATCAACATATTCATTCTGTGTATTTCATTCTGTGTATCAGTGAAACTTCTGAAGCATAAGAAATTATATGAGTAGGAAATTAAATGTAATAATTCCTATGAC
Organism: Heterochromis multidens; assembly: GCA_015108495.1. NCBI lineage: Eukaryota > Metazoa > Chordata > Actinopteri > Cichliformes > Cichlidae > Heterochromis > Heterochromis multidens. Next base: position 21,557 of record VUQS01015176.1, read on the forward strand.
GGTTCAATGACTTCAAAGTGTCACTCATGTGTCCCTAAAGCATGTGAGCATGCAGTACATTTTCACGTATTGTATAGTGAGTGTACACAGACTGCTGCTGCCCTCAGCCTGTTGGAGGTTGGCCTTACATTAATCTTGCCAGTTACATAAGTGTGCTGGGTCCTTTCCTTATGCAATGATGGGAAGAGAAGTGGAAAATATTTTGCATTTTAAGCCCTGACAACTTTAAACCACTTACCTCCTGCTGGAATACACTGATTAGCCACAATATTAAAATGCTCATTGAAGGACGTAGGGAGCAAAGCCTTGCCACACAGCAGCTACTTTACCACAAACTGCTGAAAACCTTAATGATGGGTATGATAGAGGTCTACTGGATACATTGTGCAAGGCAGCTTGCTGAATATATGGGGTATCTAGCCATGGCCTGCCAGATACACTATGAGAAGCAGAAAAGCAAAGTTGTGCTAGGAAACTGCCCATGTTCCTTTGTCATGTCTGACACACCTAAATATTGTGGCAGACCATCTGTCACACCTCTCCATGGCAGCACTATTCCCTGATGGCACTGGCCTCTTTCAGCCAGTGAAAGCACCCTGCCATACTGAAAAATTGTTCAGGAATGGTTTGAGGAACATGACAGAGAGTTCCAGGTGATGACTTGGTCTGATCTCAACATGATTGAGCATCTTTGAGATGAGCTGGAAAACAAGTCTGACCCATGGAGGCCCCACATCTGTACTTACAGGACTTAAACAATCTGCTTCTAATGCCTTGGTGACTGGCACCATGTGACATCTTCAGAGGTCTTGTGACGTCCACACCTTGAAAGGTCAGAGATGTTTTGGCAACAGGAGGGGGACCTACACAGTTTTGGACAGGTGGCCTTAATATTGTGGCTGATTGGTGTATGAGTCTCATATGAAGGCTCATTATGGACCAGAGTTTGTGTAAATTATCTGTGTAGTTTGTTGAACATTTTAGAGTAGTGTGATTTGTACTGACCTCTTGATTTAGAAAGCAGTAAAGAATTGCTACAAGAAGCCCCTGTGAAAGAGATGGTTTTAATCATTAATATTTATAATAATAATAAATGCCACTTTCATTAATAAATGGAATATACTGCTTAAAAGCACAGAAAGTAAACCAAATTTAATAACTGAACTGACTTTCAACTCTAGGCTTGTAACATGAAGAACTAATGTAGCCAAGATGCTATCTCACACCCATAATGTTCAGACAGTGGAAGACAAGTTCACATGAAGTATTATCACAGGATTATGTTTAGGACTAAGGTACAGCATGTACAGTACGGTGCTATTAGTGTTTATGCAATCCATGTGTGTACCTGGAAGGATCCCATGCAGAGCTCGATACAAAAGCGCAGGTTAACATTGAAGTAGTCGGGCAGAAAATTGAAGAACATGTAGTGAGTTCCAAACAAAGGGATGAGGAGGAGGGTGGATTTAGTCAGGCGCCTGTTGCACAAAAGCAAAGAAAAAAAATGCAGAAGGTGAGTGAAGCTATCCGAGCAAGTTCGCTAGTACATACCTCATTTGAATGCTGCACCTGATATCATCATGCATGCAGACACAGTAATGATCAGATGCCAATCAAGATGATCTTCGTCTTTGTGTGTATCATTCTGTATGCAGCTTCTCTTTATGAGAGGAAAGATAAGCAGCAGGGGCATGATTTCAAATTGGGCTATTAAAATGTGGCTGCAGAGATAATGTCTTTATGTGTAGGGGAACATGTTAACTTAGCTGGTGCAATTAAGTCAAGCATCATTTAACTTACTGTACCTATGGAATGTCTTTTATGAGATCCGGATTTACGTGATGTGCCTGAACATTTTCTGTCAATTAGTGAGTCTATTTCAATTAGAAATTCTAATGAGCCTCTTGGTAAGCGGAACTGTAAACGTGGCCAGACTGAATGATTGAATTATTCATTG
>VUQS01015176.1:23533-36366 GCA_015108495.1 Heterochromis multidens
ATTATTGAATTATTCTTTGCCAACAATTTTTTTTTTTTTTTTTTTTGCACAACTTGCAGTGTTCTCAGCATCAAAGTGTAAGTATCAGAGAAATTATCAGTGAGTGAAAAAAGTATTTCAAAATGTGTTCATCAGACTGAAAAAGTTAAAGTTCAAGATAAACAAGTCACACAGACATGCCTTGTATCAGAAAAAATATGAATGTCTTCTCACTTCTTCAATCCTTTCTGTGTTCAAAATGCAATAATGACTAAAATATGAGATTCTGTATCATGGCTGAGTTCTCTTTGTCTACAACTGTGTCTGCACCTAAAGGATTACCTGTACTGAGAGGAGTTATTGAACTGGATCAGGCGTGGATTGAGCTTTTGTATTAGAATTCTGATGATATTCATGAAGAGCATAAAATTGACCTGTTGAAAGAAAGAGCAAGAATGCAAAATCAAGAAAAAAAAATGTTCTGCTTGAACAGAATAAAGCCGTGACCAGTATTACACCAAATGCTGCTTTCAGCAACATGATTATTGAATGTCATGGCAACAATATGGGCAGCCAAGTGTGTAATTGACTTAGACTGGTGTGGTGCCAATTTTTGCACTCTACTCTAATGGTACAAAAGAAGTTTATCCCAGTCCTTTCTCGGAGGCTGTCTCTAAAAAGAAGGTCAACAAACCATCTACGTAATAATCTCTAATCGGTGCATAATTAAAAATTCATCATTTTTGTTTGTTTTAGAACAATGGGGGCATTTACCGCTATAGAGACAACAATCGGCCCCTTGATGATCCACCAATAGGGTGAGTCCTCATTGATGTCCCAACATCTGTGCAAGAAATGTGCACTTTAGTCAGCCTGCAGAAGGTTTCTTCAAGCATCACATACAATGAATTTAATTGACATCCTGAAAATAACCTCCTGACAAGTAGTGCTAAGTACAAAGTGAGTGCAAATTATACATGTAAATGCAATTACTGTCTTTTAACTGGTGTGTGGCAGACAGAGAATGGACCCAGATGCAGGACTCCGGAGACAAACGTGAACTAAAAATCTCAGCTTTATTGTGCTGGCAAAAAGGCGACAAAAACAAAAGCAAACAACAGGACATAGAGAGAGCAGAACTAACTGACTGACTGACTGACTGACTGACTGACTGACTGACTGACTGACTGACTGACTGACTGACTGACTGACTGGGAAACTCACACACTCAGACGGAGGATGCAACAAGGAGCAAGGGCAGACTGAGACAATATATACACACAGTAACGAGAGGATGGGAAACAGGTGGGAAATGGCAGGAACTAATCAGGGGTAACGGGACAGAGGAAGCAAAACAGAACACAATGCACATGGAACGAGAGACTTTCAAAATAAGACAGGAAGTGGCTTCACACTGAGACCCAGACTAAGACACGTGAACTTGATGCAGGGAACGTAACAAACAGAGACATGACTGAGAGAGGGGGAGACGCAGAGAGAGAGAGAGAGCCAGAGAGGGAGACACAGAGAAAGTGAGCCAGAGAGGGAGACATAGAGAAAGTGAGCCAGAGAGGGAGACGCACAGAGAGAGAGCTAGAGAGGGAGACTAGGACAGGACACGACATGGAACCAACACAGTAAAACAAGGAACCAAGAACTAGACATACAAATAACAAAACTATAAGGCTCACCGAACCTAAACATCAATATCTCAAAATACAAAACTGAAACAAGTTCCAACAAATTCAAAAGCCTGGGTCAAAGTCCCAGGGACCATGACAATTACAATATTATGTACAGCAGACTCTCCATTCACATTCCCCTCTAATGCATTTATATGCATCATTTTCATTAATTTAGCACAATTTAGCACTTCACCTTGGTTCTAACTGTTGCTTGAAGTGTATATGAGAAATAATAATGATTGTGGCCATAGAAATTGTAATTAAAGTTTATACAAACTCTGTGTCCTCGAAATACACCCTGGATCCAATCCACAAGACTATGAAGAGCACTGGCACACCTGTTGAAAGGCAGAAAACCAAAACTAATGTCAGTGAGATGTAATAATTACCCACTAAAATGGTTGAATCAGAATTAGGAAGCTACCAGTGTGTGAACTGGTTGGCTGAGTATAAACTTTTCTAATATCTGCACTGATCCATGCAGAAAGAATTAGAAGTAAATTAATTATTTTAGAGGCTTTGTGCACTACATTGTACTTCCTACAGTAAGTATAGTCAACCCACAAAATTCAAAGTCACAATGGGGCTGGAGCCTAACCCAGCTGTCATAGGGTGAGAGGTGGGTACACCCAATCTGTTGCAGATCTGCCATGGGAATATAAACTTTAATTTAGTTCAATGCTGCAGATGCCACTGAACTGGGAAAGTTTTTAGCTGTTATAATAAAACACTGCATATGTTGGCTGATGTTGTTTCTGATTCTTTTTGTCCTTGAAGACTGCTGTGAAACTTTTATTAGTAAGTTGGAAATGTAATAGGTTTGAAATTACTCCTCTTCATGCGTGCTTGTGTTACAGTTTGTCCCAAAGCACAGTGTTTTTTTTTACACAGATTATTATGTTGGGCTGTATTCCACAAAACCGATCAGCATTTTAGGTGTGATCCATTTAAAACCCTGCGGAAAAGTAAAAGTAAAAAGCATTAAACTCTGAAAGGATCACTGTGGGGAACCACACTTGGTATGCTACATTTACAAAGAAACTTGAATGTTAACTGAAAAAAAGTACTACTACTAATGTTCCAAACAATTTGCAAGTTTGATGGAGTTAAAAACTGAAAATCCCCACTGCCAGTATTTGTGCAATCCCAAAAGAAGAACAAAGAACGAGGATTTTTTTAAATCCCTGTGTGTATTCATGTATTTTATAATATTAAAAACACCAGACCTGTGTAAAGACTTGAGCCACCCCTCATTTCTTTACATTTTTCTAGGAAATGGGAAATAGGTGCAGCAATTTATTGAAGCATGCGTAAACACAAATGGAAATACAGCAAGTAAGGCAAAAACAGAGTTTATACAATTCTAATACGCTTGAAAGTCAATATTTGGTATGACCACCTTTATTCTTCAGCACAGCCTGAACTCTCTTAGGCAGCTTTCCTGTCATTTCTTTAAGTAGTCTTCAGAAATAGTTCTCCAGGCTTCTTGAAGGACATTCAAAGCTCTTCTTTGGACTTTGGATGTTGGCTGCTTTTTTATTTCATTCTCTGTCAAGATGATCTCATACTGCTTCAATAATATTGAGGTCAGGGCTCTGAGGAGGTCAAGCCATGACTAATATTTTTCCACTGTGTATTTTTCTATCCAGGTATTGTTTTACCACATTGACAGTATGTTTGGGATCATTGTCATGCTGAAAAAATGCCAATCAGGTGCTTTCTAGATGGTATTGCATGGTGGATCATGGTGGTACTTTTCTGTGTTCATAATTCCATCAATTTTGACAAGATCCCCAACACCACTGGCAGACATGCAGCCCCAAACTAAGACAGAGTCTCCACTGTGTTTTACAGATGGCTGTAGACACTCACCTCTGAACATACTGATTATGATTTGAACCAAAAATTTCAAATTTTGATTTATCACTCCATAAGACCTGTTGCCACTGATTTTTAAAGAAAAACTTTGAAAGAGCTTCAGGAAGCCTGGAGAACTATTGCTTAAGACCGCTTTTAAAAATTACAAGAAAGTCTGACTCCTTAAAAGCAAATTCTAAAGAAATAAGGAATTGCTCAAGACTTTTGCACAGTATTGTAAAGCTTAAACTGACTCTCTAATTTAGAAGTGTATTGCAGTGTCACCAAAAAGGCGAGTTATCAAATAGCAATTATCATATTCTCATGTAGGGCACTGTAGTTAAATGTGAGATATTACAAAGTAGGGCCTTTTTCTTTAATTTTGTATGCAGCTCAACATAACGAATGTTGGGGAAACTATATGTCAAGGTCCTCACCCCATCCCAGCAAGCTGAAGCCCCAGAGGCATCGGCGGCTATGATAGAAAGAGGAGAGCAGCAGGGAATTGAGGTAAAGTGCCTCCACCAGGAGCCAAAAAAAGTTTGCCATTACACAGTAGTGACAGAAGACCACAGAGGATTTACAGGCAAACTGAACAGAAAGAACAGAAAGGGGGGAAAGGACAGAGAGCAAAGTGTAAGGAGGAATTAGTATGATAAGTTGTGCATAAGCAATATGTGATTATGCATAAATATGAGATCAGGGACATCTGCCCAGAGGAATTTCTTAATACAAACAAGAAGCACTTGTCCTGAGCGTCATTATCTTACTGTGGAAAGGGTGCAGTGGTTGGTGTCGTCACTTGAGAACAGAGTAGCATCCTTTATAAACACTGCCACAGCTTTCAGGATGAAAGTAAGAAAGAGCTGGATGTGAATGAAGTTCCTGGCACAACGCAGCTTCCTGTAAAAGAGCAGCAATAAATGTATAAAAAATACAAATTGTTGCGTTGTATCATGCACAGCAAATACAAAAACAACACATCTCTACAATTGTATAAACTGGCCCTATAGTCAAACACAGTTTTGCATTTTAACGGTTTTAATGTCTTCATTTTTGCATTTTTGGTTCATAGTTTTGATCAGAGAACAAGAAAAATGTGAGTGGCAGAAAACACAAATAAAAATGAGACAGAGATGTAACTGCTGGCAGTGGTCTTGTTCAAGTGATTTATTGGCAATCAGACTAGATTTACAAACAATCAGCTGGAAAGAGGAAAAAAGAAAACATTAAATAATACTTTCGGTATTTGCACCTGCTCCTAACTCCTTTAATCCATGGAACTGATGCATAAGTTGGTCCATGTCAAAATGCTGTCTTGGTATTAGGTTACAGACTTGCTAAGGAGACTGAAGGACCTGTCAGGCCTACTATTGATAACTAATCAGTAAAATAGATAGGTGTTAGTTGGTAGGCTTATTTAAATGTAGAAAGAGCCAGGCTGGTTGTTTCATCTCTTTCCAGTTTTCATGCAACACAAACCTTTTATGGCATCACATGTAGTGTACAGACATCACAGTGTTATCAGCTGTGTAATCTAAATCCTACAAAGAGCATAAATTTCCCAAATCCCTTATCTCTTAAACATTCCATCAAATCAGATACCAAATGGGACACAAAGATGTGGCAGAGTTACAAATATGTCATGTGCAGTGTGTTTAATGAGTGTTAGCTACTGTTAAAAGTTTTTCATAAACCCAGACTTGAAGAGAGAGCCTTGAACTCATCAGCAATCCCTCTTTATTGTTCTATGAACCCCCTCTGAGTTGCATCCTTTTTAAAGGCTGTTCACCTGAATTTAGTGCTGTTATTTCTGTTGCTTAAGTGTGCTTATGTCAACCAAAATGTGCTTTTTACTGAGGAAAAACTAAATAAAAATCTGTTATTTTCTGTTCATACCTGAAGAGCAGCAGGATCAACACAGCAACAGCCAACACCACTAGAGAGATGCTATAGCCAATGGTGTATATGAGCTTCACTGAGGCAAAGTAAGACTCCTCTGTCTGGAAGCAGGATGAAAATGAAGATTTTGAATGAAAGGACATTATACTCAAATATCAAAGCTTTTCAAAATGCTGTCAGGCATCAAAATGAAAGTAATGTCTCAAAATGAGTCCAAATTACAGGCAAGATTGAGACTAAACTGCACTGAGGAGATGACTGTGGAATAACTGCAAGAAAGCTTTCCATATTTTGTGTCTTAGCCTAATGGCAGTAAGACTGGGCTAAGCACATGACTGAATCAACTGCAAAAAAGCCACTTAATTACAGTAATGTGTCAAATTGGAATTACTAACTTTCCACTTTAGCCTTCTGGAACATTTAAGAGGTCTTTTTTTAAATTAAAAAAGATGCTTTTCTGAGCACCAAATGTAGAATCCTCCCAAAAAAGAAATTCATGCTCACTCTGTGACTCAAGGTAATGTGAGCTATTATGCAGCAGGTCTAATTAGATTCACTTATTCTGCAAAAGTATTTATATTTGTATGATTTTTCTTCTCTTAAGAGCCAGCTAACCGTCATGTGTATATACCTGAATCTCAAAAGAAACGAAAGTGGGAATATGCAGAGCATTTTTTCATTTCAGTCCCAAAAATGTCCTTAAACATGGTATATGCTAGTAATTTTGTTAGTTCTGTGTGTTTATTTCTGCATTTAAAACAGGTGTATTTCTGTCCTTCTGTTCCAGTTGTTTTGTTTCCCCTTTATTGCTGTTGGTTGCCTCTTTGTTCCCAGTGCTTCTCCTGTTTCTAATTTTCTGCCTGACCTCTGTGCTCCCAATCTAGTCTCACATTCCTCAGTCTGACATCCCTAGCTGCTTCGCCCCAGCAACTCTCACCTCAGGAATGTCATCATCCACGTTACAGGCAACATGGTACGGTGGGAATGGCCTTGACCAACCTCCACTTGTGCAGTTTCGGCTCACTGACCCTAAAGAAGACACAAGAAGAGTCAATTATGCAATGCTGACCAAAACTGCAATACAAACATCTGGACTATTGTACCATAGTTCCATCTTATCATATGGTGATACCCATGTAGAGCTGTTTAAGCAGACTAGTCTGGTGAAATCTGTAACGTTTAAAGATCATTACGGTAACAAGTGAACTGGAAATAAATCAAGAGTGGTAAAAAGATTTTTTTTCCCATCTTTTGTTATTCATCCCCTTTTTTTTAATGTTTTTAATGTTATTCGTCCCCTTTAAAGAAAACCAGAGAATTAATGACATAGTAGTTCATCCGGCTCACAATCATCACAATTCACATACGAAAGTGATACGTTTTCCACATTATTGCACAAATGAATGAGAAATAAAATCCAATGAGAAGTCAAGGGGACATCAAGGACAAATTATTATGACTATATGGTCAATAGTAATAATGGCAATAAAAAACATAAAAATATGTTAAACCATGAATATGTCATAGTACTAACCATATTATTGATATTAGCACAATAGTGATAGAAAAGTCTCAACCATTCCTTCCTAATGTGGAAATCAACCAATAGGACCACTCCCTTCATTATCATCACCATCTAACAGGTGCAACATGTGTGGCAAAGCGGTATTTCATATATATATATATATATATATATATATATATATATGACTCTTATCAAACATGAGAATTTTGGTCCAGATGGAGAATGATCGAAATTCATTTGCCATGAATGGCGCCACAGACATACCTTAAACGAAAACTCAAAAGCTTCGTAATTTAGCATCACCAATGTCAGTAGCTGAGACTGACCAAACATGAAGTTGATCCCATTAAATCCCTTGGAGGAGTTTGTTAAAGTATAACGTGTGGAAATGGCAAAAACGGTGCCAAAATTGCTTCTTAAATTCAAAACAATGGACTTCCTGTTGGATTAGAGCATGGCTCAAATAGAATTTTTTTTTGAGCATCTTGGGATGTTAAACGTGTACCAAATTTCATACATGTATGTAAAACACAGTGGTGGAGCTCCTCTTTAAAATACATAAATTTTCACCAGACCTGACACGTGTGAAATTTTATGAGTTTTCAAACATGTTTAGGTCCTCAAATAAGCCATTAATTTTTGTAAATAATAATAATAAACGAGGCAGATACAATAGGACCTTTACACTGTGAGTGCTTGGGGCCTAATAAATAAAATTTCTGATATTGCTACTGTACAATGAAGCAGAATATGCAAATTAAGGAGTAGAGTGAACTTGCACATTGCCACTCACAGGATATCTCTCTGAAAATGCTGATGCTTTCAATCCTCATAAAACCATGTCTGTCATCATACTAACCTTTTTCAGTTGTTAAATTTTACTTGCAAGTTAAAGTCCTGCTCACCGACTTTAAATTTTGCACAGAGCATCAGTGCACTTAAGTATGGCTTCACAGAGCTGCTAGCATTGCCTCTTAGTGTTGTTCAAAGTCTGTTGGGTAGCTACATCTTGTTTGCTCATTTTGGGTTTGACTATCTGTGCACACTTTCAAACTTGCTTATTTATTTGTTAGTAAAAACTTAATTGGATTGCATTCTCCTGTGACAACACAAATTCATAGCCTGCCCAAAAGACCAATTTAATCACTGAATAAAAAAACACCCACTTTATGAAGACATCAGTATTAAAAAAACACCCTTTGACGTCAGAAGATTAATCATTTAGCTTAATAACAGCACAGTTTCACCATGTGATCTTACAGTCACCTGTGTTATTTCTGAAGAAGGAGAAAACTGCAGGACAATCTCTGTGTACAGTTTCCCCAACAACTGCATGAGGCCAGCAGGTGACTGCATCCCAGAAGGGCCAACAACCTCAACAAAGGGTTAGGAGGAGAAAGAAGGTTAGAATAAGTGAGCATCAGAGTGCTAAATCAGAAGGAAAGAGAGTGAGATTCCATAAATCATATCTGAAATACACAGTTAAAAATATATACTCATGGAGACATCGAGATACAGTATAGGCAAGTGGTGTATATCATGAACATTGCTTCCCATTGCAATCTTCACCGGCCTAGCACCCACCTCCTTGTACGTTTTATAAGGACAAAAAAGATAAGTACTGTAGCTCCCCAAGCAAGACCGTTATCTTGTGATAGATTACATACATAAATCCTTATGTTACTATCCTTATTGGTCTCATTTACAGATGCATCAAAGTGATATATCACCTAGTTTGTTTTCATTCTGCAGTTAGAACGCCAAGAATATTTCCTGATAATGAATGATTTTCTGTGGAGCTTCTATTCCAGCTCAGACCCTCCTACTTAATGTGAGCATTACTATATTTCATACCACAGCTGCAACCACCCATGAATTCATATGGGCCGTTGCAAAAATGAGAACAGGATGGTTTGATTTGAAAAAGGAAAACACACCTTCTGTGCTTCTGTTCCCCTGTTCTGCAATGTACTGAAGGCAGTAACGCTCTTCTTTCTCCAGCTGAAAAATGTATTCACATTCAGGATGCAGACTTGATAATGCCTAGAGGTAGGAAACAAGGCGAAGGGAGAGATGTTTAATACACAGAGAGATATAAGCTGTGCTAGGTTAGTGTCTAATTACATGAAAAAGGCTTTCCATGTATGTGAAAAAATTACATATGCTCTTTTAAAAGGGCCGTGACTCTTTTTACTTTCTAGCTAGAACAAAATAACCTTTTGGCAAAACACACTTATTTTTCCATTGATGGCATTTACCAAAAATATCTTTCAACACAGCACACAGCCGAAGTTTGAAAATGAGCAACTATGGCCTCCATCTATGCTGCGACTCAGAGATTCTTCTTATTATCTGTCTCCTAATTATGCACTGGGACTTTTTTTGGAGCCCAACAAATAAGGACATCTCTTTTCTCAGAGGGTAAAGCGTTGATGTAAGGTAAATGTTGGAGGGTAGGGAGTGCAGGGAAGAAAGCATCAGAGTGCCATGAAACTGTAAACTTTAAGTGTATGAATTTGTGTGTATTGTTGCAATCTGTTGCACAAAAAGGCATTTTTAAAAAAGACATTTTTTTTAAAAAGGTCAATGTGCTCTCATGCCAGTGCATCAAATAATATCTTTTTGTCAGCTGCTGTCTGTGTCCAGCTGAGACCTGCAAAGGTCGGCTTAAGAGTTAAGTCACTATCCATCAGGGGATTGCGGTTCGCATGCTGCTTTGGAGCTTTGCATTTTGCACCTTACTTGGCTTTTACCCCACCTCTCACCCCATGACAGCTAGGATAGGCTCCAGCTTCCCATGATCCTGAATTGGATAAGCAGTTAAGAAAATGGATGGATGGATGGATGGATGGATGGTCAGGTTTAGGCACTAAGTGCTGCTTAGTTAAATTATACTTTATAGCAGTACCCTTTATACCAGTAACCTGCACATTGGAAAATGAAAAATGGGAGCCATAACCCAGTATGTCAGGGCAAAAACTCCACAGAACAAATGTGAGATGGCAATGGCTTTGACAAAATGGTAGCATTTGACACCCTGGGAATAAGAACGTGCTATATACACCATAACCTATCTTCTGTGAAATAGGTAACATAATGCAGAATAAAGGGGTTAAAGTGGAAAGATGGGAAAGGCTGGGTTTAAAACATCCACTGCTATTTTGTAGTCTAACATCAGACCCTCTAGTTAGGGTCGATATTAATGTTTTTTTTATATAACCTATCTTACAAAACAAGCACACATGAATTTAACTGAACATTTTTTTTTAACATTCTGTATAACAGGTTCACTCTCTGCAGCTATGAAAATGGTCAGTAGTGACTGAGTTAGGTTTGGATGGGCTACATTGACAACTATGGGTTAAATAAAAAAAAATCAATATATTTTATTATTTTATCCTGCCAGCAAACTTATGTGGTCTCACTCTAAAGGTCAGCGCAGCAGAGGGGGTCTTGTTGAGTCGTTACAAGATACTGCAACAAGTGTGCTTCCTATTGAAACGTTTTCCATAGTATTGCTACCCACCTGTATATAGATAGTTCAATATGGTACCAGAAATGCAACAGAAATGCTTACTGTAAAAGCTTCCTTGATGTCAATTGCTACATTTCTCAGTTGAATAATGCTGCTACTAATTCCAAAACAACAGTTATTTCCATTTAGAAATTATGTGCAGCATCTGCCAAAACATTAAAGCAGAAATATCACAGATGGAAGCGATAATGAGTCGGTCCACCGCACCCCCCACCCCTATTTAATATGCATAAGGTCATTCTCTGTGTAGAGCTTGAAAACACTGTAAGCTACATGATGATGTCAGCAGGAATAACAGTGTGTGTGACTTACATGTGTGTCATCAAGGTACTGCTCTTGTTTTGGTGACCTTAATCTTTTTTTACTCAGTGACTTTATGAGGATGTGTTTTCCTTATAGGGGTTAAAAAACAAGTCACCATAACATAATGTTCTCTGATTTAATGGATACACAACTCAGTATATATATGTGTGTGTGTGTGTGTGTGTGTGTGTGTGTGTGTGTGTGTGTGTATGTGTGTGTGTGTGTGTGTGTGTTTGGATTATAGTAGTAGAACTATCTTTATGAGGGCTGGTTTGAGTTTTAGACCATTGGAGTGATGGTATTTTGGCCAGTCCTCCCTTTCTTGCACCCGTTCAAAGAGCTGGTTGAAGATTAAGACTACAATTTAGTTAATGCTAGAATTAGGTTTACATTAGAGTTAGGACAAAGGGTGAGGTGCAGCACTTATTTGTGATAGTTAAGATCAAGGTAAGGTGCTAGGGAATGTATTATGTCAATGAATGCCCTCATAAAGAATATCATACAAACGTGTGTGTGTTAAAAACATAGCAAAAAGGACATAACTAGAAAATGGAGGCACATTTATCATAATGACGCTCTACTTTTAAAATTTTGAGGATATTTTGCATTTTGTTTCCCCATGCTGAGTAGTTATGGGGCTGCTTTGGGAGTTGTTTCTTTAGTTTTAATCCAATTAAACTCCACAGGATAACACAGCAGGTCACATGGTCCTAAAAAAACCCATCTCTGTTACTGATACACATATTGCTCAGACTTTTGTCCTTGTTTCAGCTCATTTCCATATCAGTTTCAAAATCCTTGAGGGGAAAACAAGTGTCTTTCCGACGAGATGCTACCAAGCTCTTAACAAACCCTCAGAGCCTAAATTCCTGTGGGACCGCAAAGACTTCCTGTGGAGAACCCTGATTAGTCAGCACCTTTCTGAGTGTCATCCAATAGGATGATCTGTTTGTGTGCCACAAGCATTTGCCTTTAAAAAGATGAGTTTCTCTGTAGGGGAAACAGCCTTATCTCAGTAGCCACCAGGAGTGATTTCGTAAAATTAAATGTGCATAGCCTTGCACAGATACAGTGTTTTTAATATCATAAACCTGTACTTTGATTTGAATTCAGTGAGGTGTAAAATTATTGGGAAAAAAACACAGCAATTTGATCCTACTGAAAAATTTTGGTTGACTTTCAGGGTTGTTGCATCAATCCTGCAGAACGATATGAAAATTGGTTTGGAAATGGAAAACAAAATGCTGAATGAGTAGCAAAAAACATGCATGCTTGTTTGCTTTTCTCAAAAATATACATGTTATCCTAAAGGTAGCTTTTAAAGAAATTGTAAGAAGGGGTATTTATGAATCTCCTCAATATCAAAACATAAATAAGTGTCAGTTGTACATGTTAGATAAGATATATAATCCTCTTATGCAGTTCACTCTCACAAGAAACAGTCTGCCTTTGAGATTCTTATCAAAAGCAAACAGAAGGCTGTTTATGCAAACAAGAAGAAACTTGTACCTTGTAATTCATTAGGATTTACTTGAAAACAGATATCCATAACTTGGTGGATGAAACTGTTCCTTTCTATTTCTCCAATGCAATAACTCATGTCAACCCTTTATTTCTCATTTTCTTCTAACTGTTAACAAGTTCATCATCTCACACACACATTGATGATAGTCTTACAAAAAAAGCCAGAACTTGTATTTGTGTAGAATAACAAACCACTTTAGTATCTATATCGAAAACACCTAAAAAATAAACACATCGAGGAGACTAGCTGGAAATGAACACAATCTCACTGGCAATTGTTGGACACAAAAAGTGTTTCCCCTCCATTTTCTTTAAGTAGGTGGAAACAAACATGCAAGCTCTCAGTAGCATCTCCCCTTCCATCAATGACACATGGAAATATTGGAAACAACTAGAGCATACATATCCCTGCCAGTCCTCTTTGTTCCTAATGCAATGCTAATAATATAATGAGAGGTGTTATGGTGAATTTTACCCAGCAATTACTACTCTTCTTGTTCAAAGGCTGGCAGGGGATATTTGC